>DWJN01005780.1:0-11197 GCA_018248895.1 Carystus phorcus
ACACTATGCGGTAAAGTATTAATGTATTAATTTAAAATATTTCCTTATAGGTGGTAATGGGAACTGGTCTACAACGATCTTTGGATTGTCCGGACCATTGCAATGGTAAAGCTGCAGATTCACGTCTTCTGACTCCAACAGCATTGACATCTGGTCCTGATGGTTCCCTTTATGTTGGCGACTTCAATCTCGTGCGACGTATCACCCCTGAAGGAGTGGTTACTACAATTTTAAGACTCGAGTTAGTAACACTATAATTTCAAACCTACTGACAAGGTTTACTCTATCATATCGATACACATTAACGGGAACTTTTTTAATTTGCAGAACGACTCAAGTAGCATATCAATACTACATCTGTATATCACCAGCAGATGGATACCTTTACATATCAGACTCAGAGAATCATCAAGTTAGAAGAGTGCTAACGTTAGAAAAAGTGCGGGACCCATCATCAAATTCCGAACCCGTAGTGGGGAATGGAGATCGATGTGTGCCAGGAGATGATTCAAATTGCGGAGATGAAGGACCTGCTATTAAAGCCAAGCTGGCCCATCCGAAAGGTTCGCTATCATAACCTATTAATATACAAGTAGGATACATATAAAGAACAGAAAATAATATATAATTTTTTTCAGGTCTTGCTATTGCAGCAGATAAGACAATGTACATAGCTGATGGTACAAATATACGCGCAGTTGATCCAAATGGTATAATTCACACCTTAGTTGGTCACCATGGTCATCACAATCATTGGTCTCCAGTACCATGCAGAGGTGCAATCGCTCCCTATGAAGCTCAGTTGCAGTGGCCAACTGGTGTCGCATTATCACCACTAGACGGATCTTTATACTTCATTGACGATCGCATAATCCTAAAACTAACTGTTGATATGAAAATAAAAGTTGTTGCTGGACAGCCTTCTCATTGTCGACTCGGAAGTGATGGAAAACCAGTGACGAAGACAACAAATAAGACGAACACTGATTTTAGAGAGGATGCTAATTTAGGAACAATATTAGCTATAGCTTTTGCGCCAAGTGGTATTTTATATGTTGCGGAATCCGATTCTAAGAAAGCAAATACTATAAAATCTATTGACCCATCTGGAAAAATATTGCACTTTGCTGGAAAAGTACAAGAAAATTTAAAAGAACTCAGTTGTGAATGTAATACATCTATTTCTGCTACCGTCATTCCCACTAACCCTCGCGAAGAGGGTGCTGGCTGCCCTTGTCGGTTAAGTGTAGTTGCAGGCGATGAACCACCAACAAGTACAGAAACATTGTTATCATCTAACGCCAAATTCCAAACAATATCCGCTCTAGCCGTGACGCCAGATGGAGTGTTAAATGTAGTAGACCAAGGTAAAAATGCTATATTTTACAACAAACTGCCTTTGCTGCCTTAATCACAATCATCAGATAATTAATGTATAATTTTGTTCACAGGATCTTTACATATTTTGGCTCTAAAACACTACTTACCATCACATGATGAAAATGGAGAATTTAGGATACCCTATCCGCCTACATCAGAAATATATGTTTTCAATCGTTATGGTCAACACATAACGACTAAAGATTTGACTTCGGGAAAAACTAGATATTCATTTTTGTACTCGAAGAACACAAGCTTTGGAAAGTTATCCACAGTAACGGATGCTTCTGGAAATAAAATACAACTATTGAGGGATTATAGCAATGTTGTGAGCTCCATAGAAAATACCCAAGACCATAAACTCGAGCTCAAAATATCTGGAATTGGATATTTAACGAAAATAACCGAGAAAGGTTCTACTGAAATTGAATTGGATTACGACGCCAACTCAGGATTGTTAAACAGTCGTTCGGGGGTATGTATAAAAAGCATAAACTTTATAATTGACATTCTTCGTAAGATAATTAAGTATAAGGCAATATAAATGTATGTTTGTTTTTTCAGGCTGGTGATACGGTAATTTATAACTATGACGAACTAGGCCGTGTTACCAAAATAATAATGCCATCAGGAGAACAAGTGCATATTACTTCTGGCTTAGCTAAAAACTACGGTTTAGCTGTAACAGTTTCCAATCCATCGAGCGCCATTCCTGTAGGTGTAACAAAGAAATGCGAATACGTTTTACATGGACAATCATTCAAACAGATAACGATAAACAATGGAAAGCAAATAACTGAAGGCCGCATATATTCTAATAACACTCTACTAATTGATACACCTTGGTCTGGTAAATTTGAGAGTATCGCAGCAGCCAAACACCCATTGCTTGAAGCTGCGTTGCCTATCGAAGCTGAAATGCTACACATGTGGTCTCATCAATCTACAACATTTGGCGATGGATTGGTGAACACTATGTACTCATTATACACATTAGTAGGTGACGTGAGGAACCCGCAACAAACGTTAAATAGAGAAATATGGGTAAACGATTCAAGAGTATTGATAATTGAATTTGATCAATTCAAAAGCAAAGAAACATTCTTCAATGCTGATAGGAATCCACTATTTACAATTGCATATGATGTAGCTGGATTACCTCTGTCGTTTACCCCTCATGGTGCTGGAGTACCGTTGAATATATCATATGATAGATTTTATAGAATCAATGGTTGGAAGTGGGGCGATAGTGAGGAAACATACAATTATGATCCTCATGGAATGTTATCCGAAATAACAAGTACGCAAGACGGTACTAAGTTTATTTACTACAATGAAGGGAATCTCGTTTCTAAAATAACACTTGCCAGTCAAAGAAGCTTTAAATATTTATACGATAGCGATGGTGGCTTAACTCACGTGGCGTTACCATCGGGCACGAATCATACTTTTAGCGTTCAACCATCTATCGGATTTTTGAGGGTTACATACACTCCACCCGGTTCGACCAGAAAGTATTTGCAACATTATTCACACACCGGTGAACTCTTACAAACGGTATTTCCCGGTGATGGTGCTAGAGTAATCTACCGTTACTTTACGACTAACAAGGTCTCAGAAGTAGTACATGGAGATGGACAAACGCAAATACATTATTCTGAAACTAGTGGTTTACCATCTGAAATATTACATGTTGATCGCGAGGTAGACTATCGCTGGGAATCAACGTATGTTGGTGGCCTACTTATGGAAGAGAGGCTTGACTATGGCGCTAAAACTGGATTAAGTAATGCAAAAATAATTTATGAATACGACAACAACTATAGAACGACAGCTGTTCAAGGGCGTATTGGCGGCCAGACTCTCATTCCACACCACATTGTATACAATAGCAAAACAGGCGCACCAGAAATATTAGGCCAATTTACTGTATCGAAACAAAAATGGAATGAAACTTCCGTATATGATGGAATCGCGATGTTTTCGAGAGCTCTTAATGAGCAGTTCTTAGAAAAAGAAATTAGTGTAAATATCCATCGAATGGAAGTATTTAGAATGGAATTCATATACGATAAACATGGTAGGATATCTCAAACACGAACCCATACGCGAAATGTTGGCGTTAACACTTATACTAATGTTAAAAATTATACTTGGGATTGTGATGGCCAACTAACTGGACTAGAAGCACAAGAGCCATGGGGTTTTAGATACGACGACAACGGTAATATGCTCTCGTTAACATACAGAGGAAATACTATTCCAATGGAATATAATGATATGGACCGTATTATTAAGTTCGGTGAAGGACAATACCGATACGATAGTCGAGGTCTTGTTTCTCAAAATGCAAGGGAGGAAAGATTCCAATATAATTCAAAAGGTCTTTTAATAAGAGCAACAAAACGTGGCCGATTTGATGTGCGATACTATTACGACCATATGGACAGGTTCGTTTTACATATTATCTACAGTTTATTGAATAAAATAGTAAGTAATTGACCATGTTTTAATTACACATTTTATGATTACAGACTTTCTACAAGGAAAGATAATTTTGGAAATGTAACTCAATTCTTTTACACGAATAAAGATAAACCACATGAAGTCAGTCATATTTACTCGCCTCGTGAAAATAGATTCATGACGTTGGTATATGACGACAGGGGCCATCTAATTTATACACAGGTAAATAAATAAATTCCCATATATTTCTATTATAATTGTATCGATATTATTAAACCGTGCAGAAGTAGGTACCTACTCTTTTATAAGATTCTGTGAGACTGATAAACTCCTCCATCTACAATACTAATAGGCAACTGAATAAAATTCTGAGAAATCGGGTTCAACAAAACAACCTCACTAAGGTTAATTTTGATAGACAAGTATTTAAATATGAATAAATACAAATTGTTCTAAATAAGTAGGAAGGGAACTATGTTTATATACTTGCTCATCTTTCCCAGGTTGCACGGCACAAATATTATATAGCAACAGATCAATGTGGAACACCTGTTATGATATTCAATCAATATGGAGAAGGTATTCGTGAAATAATGAGATCACCGTACGGACACATAGTTTATGACTCAAATCCGTACCTATATCTACCAGTAGACTTCTGTGGAGGACTATTGGATCAAGTTACGTCGCTAGTACACATGGCGAATGGAAAAGTTTATGATCCTTTAATAGGACAGTGGATGTCACCTCTGTGGGAAAATCTAATAGAAAGAATTCATACTCCTACTCAGTTACACTTGTATCGATTTAATGGAAACGATCCAATTAACGTTAGGCCACAGTACAAGAAACCAACAGGTATGCTATATTTTTTATAATAATTTAAAAATAACATTTGAAGATGATAAACCGAAAACAGAAATTTAAATTCATCAATCAAATTTGTGTCTCGCTGGGAATCGAACCCCGGACCCTTCGAACGGGGGTCCTTGTCGAACATTGTGCAATGAGGGTAGTCGAAATTATATTAAGCTTTCGATCGTATGTTAAACTCTCTGATATCTCAGAGAATAATATTTGACTTTTTTTTAGATCACCTGACGTGGTTGAAACTACTCGGCTACGACACCAAAAGTTTGGCGCCGCAACTGTACCCGGATGAGCTGCCTGGTGGTTCAATACTACCCAACATACCTCAAGGACGACCGGTGTGGGGATCAGCTCCCGGCGAAGACGATCCCAACTTACCTTCGGCTATGTCCCTACTGCCCAGCGTCACAATTGAATCCGGATTCCTCTCCCACATGTCAAATAAGAGGATAGCCGATTTCCGAAGTCTCTCCATTCCAGCGATGTCGGCACTGAAGACGGATGCCTTGAACCTTGCCCCGAAGAGAATCGGGGCAGACTCGGAACCGCCTTTCGGGAGAGGCATTCTCGTTTCGAGAAACTCCCGCGGGCGCGCTGTCGTTACGGCCGTGCCCTCTGCGAATGCGATATACCGGGACGTCTACACTTCAGTGTTCAACCGCTCCCACCTGCTGCCGTTCTCCTTCGTCGTGCACGGCGACCAACAGGACGTGTTCTACTTCGTAAAGGAGGATACATGGCGGGCCGCGGATGACAAGCAGCAACTGAAGCGGATGCAGGGGAAGCTGAACGTGACCTTCCACGAGGTGGCAGAAGGCGGACGCTCGTATGCGGACGTAAAGATCCACGGACGGACGAGCATAGTGAATCTACGGTATGGCACTAGTGCGGAAAGGGAGAAGCAACGGTTGTTGCACCACGCGCGCGCCACTGCGATAAGGAAGGCGTGGCATCGAGAACGAGAAGCGCTTCGAGGCGGCATGGGCGGCTCGTTCGATTGGTCGGCGGCGGAGTTGGACGAGATCCAGAAAGCGGGCTCGGTGGCTGGCTACGAGGGAGAATACGTCCACGATGTGGCGCGCTACCCGGAGCTGGCCGAGGACCCGTACAACGTGCGGTTCGTGAAGCGACGGTCGGAGCGCGCCGAACGCCGCCGCCGGAAGCGCGCCTGCCACGCCCCCTGGTGGCTCGCCCGGGAAGACCTCTGCTAGTGAAACGCCGCCATCCATATGCCAAATCGTGTGAATGATATCGATGTGTGTGAACGACGACGGACGACCGCGTGTGTGATTGTGGAATATATTTTGTAAATAGTCTCTATTAATTGTTAATTGTTGATGTATGTATGTACGGTAGACGCGAATCCCTATCGCTGTGTAAATATAAAATTTTAATTTGCAGGGAGAGAATGGACCTTTTGAGAGGACTGATATTAAAATAAATGTAATGTATGTATAAATAAGACGATTTATGTGAATATAAAATTATTTATACTTATTTATCGGTAAAAAGCTTCGATTGTGTCCAATGTTCTTATAAAATTTAGATGAAGACTATTTGAAAGAAATAATAAAAAAGCATACTTTTTTAACCAAAATGTTGTAGTTTTAAAATTTCCCTCTTACGACCTTTATAATCGAATCAACTTTTAAAACACTATAATCTTCCAACATAGTGACAAGATTGTCACATAGTACTCGTAGTTGTTAGTAGTTTGAAAAGATTTGATCCTTGGCACGAACCAGCTATGTCAGATATTAATGTTTATCAATCAGAAATAGGCTCTACGAAGACACCTTATCAATCGAATGAGCTTATAGAATGAAATGATAGAAGGTATTGTGTAAAAGTTATTTATTTATGTTCGAAACGTCAATCTCTGAACAACTTATTCAGGTTAATCTTTACAATATCAATTTATACACAAATCCATGTCAACGCATTAATATAAATTTTATAATACAACTCTATGTAATAAGCGTCAAATCGCCCATCACAACTCACTTATAATATGTACACATTAATCTAAATACGACAAACGAAAAATAGTTGACACTGGAAACTTTATACAACCGTCGGACTAACAAAATTGGGTTACTCGTATAAAAATCTCCATTAAAAAATATACACAATATACCTTATAATAGACATTTACATTCGGATAAAGTTCTGAATTTATTTTACAAAATCCTCTACATATTGAGCTACACGTCCATAATCGAATGAGATCAACAATTCGCACATTTACTCGACAATCACCCGCCAACAGCAAACCGTTGACGCGCACGAAATGCTCCGCCTACACTAAACACGATATAAAACAAAATCGCCTAACTAACCTATTTATATCGTACAATGTCTATATGAACACATCTCTGTTAAACTATTTACAGCAACGAATCATAAAATATTCGCGGGATATACAGTTACTTTGTTATTAATGTACTTTACATGCAATATCATATTGGCAGAACATAATTGCATATCGATAACGAGAACATTGTGCGCGAGAACCTAGAACATTAGAACATTTAAAGGCTTAATGGTATTGCTAAAAAATAGAGACAACAGCTGGAAATAATGGTACCTCTTAACACTAATAGGAAAACATCGGAAAAGTTGAAATTTCTCGGAATAAATACAAACAGACATGTGTTTTATATAAACAACAACAAACACGCAATATTTAACGTACAAAATATAACGCCGAAAACAATTATTTATTAGCTGTTAAAATCATACGACAGATTAACCAATAAGTTATCTTTGTGAGCGACTATTCAATAGTGATGATTTTCGTAATTACTTAAAATTAATAATACGACAAGTACGTATTAACTACGTATAAAATAAGGCAATTCGTAATAACAATTATATCATCAACCTCATTATTATTGCCTTCATGTGATTATTTGAAAAAGCCGACAAGATACGTATTGTAATAAACGTACTCGCCCGCCCTCTGCTGCATACAATAGTACAACATCCAATGTTGAAAAAATTAACTACATTGCGATTCAGGATGTTGTCAGTCATTATGCCACTGTTGGTAACTATACCAGAGTCGGTGTTCATCTTAACACGACAAGTACACTGAATAATAAGGGTACACTCGAAAAACTATTCGGACTATCCCACTTTAGTTAGTGAATACGACCAAATATTACGTTTTTATAAAGCGCAACTCAAGATTGTATATGCACTTAATTTCGCCGGATTTTAATGTCAAATGAGAAAGTTCTACGCCAATTCGAAAGAACACTTACAGGATTGGTCGAATTTGTCCTAAATGTGATAACATGCTAATAATGATAGGTAATCTAATTGACAAATAACTTTTAGACACAAGATCTAACATAATAGGTTTGCGCCCGAGTTGTTTCTACCATTTACCCAAATATAACTGTTTTTTAATTCATTTCCTACAGGGCTTGGCAAGTGACTAAAGTTATAAATATTCACGTAGCGCCACAACTGCTGATACGATACGATATTGCCTCGTATATACATATATACCTTCGTATATATAATCCTTCTGTCCGTTTAAATGTTTCTGAACCCCTGCTAAATATTGAACCATTTTTGATGAATGTTTTTGTGTTTAAGTGGAGTCTAGAATAATTTAGATTCACATTTCAATCCAATTATAAAATGTCTTTATTAATTTTATTATTTCTCTTCAAAACTCGGTGTAAACACTTCAATATCGGAAGACGGTTAGGGTACAATATAATATGTTGCAATACAATCCGAATCCGTTAGTCTCTTACATAAAAATGCAAATAATTCGATTTCGCAAAGTTTTGTATATTCAGCCTCCAATACACACATACGAAAACACAAATTCGAAAATTCTAATTTTGTCATCGCTAACAAAACATAACATAGCCTAAAAGCTTTGATATGTTGCTGATAACATAAAACAATACGCGCAGTAATACCATTTATTTCCGCCTACTCTCAAAAGATGTGGCGCTACCCTACTTAGTCGTATGACTGACCAAACAGTCGCCGCGACAAATCAGACGTTATTAAGAACGACAAAGTTTTACAACCGACTAAATGTCAATGAAAAATTATATGTTTAGTATTCGGCAAGTAATTAAAGCTATGACTCTAAGCTGTTATGCACTGTCGCACAATTGATCCGCTAGTCGCGCCGACCAAACTTGCGACAACCTGGGACGCATGTTGCAAAAAACGATTCAAGACTGGACACGAAATAAAATGTTTATTAGAGATTTAATATGAAAAACAGATCTGTACAATATACTTAGTCAGTCGGTTGTTCTTAAAGATTAATTGTCTTGGCATTTGGTCGCCGCGACCATGTCGCATGCGTTCAAGCGACAGTGCGTTAAATAGCTGATAGTTAATATCAAATAAAATATATTTTTTAACTAATTTTAAAGTAGATTTTTTATTAGGCATTAAGTCCGCCCACTATTACAATAAAGGTTTTAAATAAATAAAAAAAAAATATGGTAGATTTTGATCTCTATCCGCAACACGCTGATCATGTTGATCAATGTTGAACATGTTGATCAATTATATACGACAAACTATGTATATTATTTTGTTTTCGAAAGCCCATAATAGAGAAATGTATCTGTGTTACAAATATGTGTTACACACGAAATTGTGGAAAATACTATCAGTTATTATGAAACATTGCGAAAAATAACTTTTTTTTAAACGCTTTTATTACTTCTTATTTAGTGTGAACCCTACAGAACAAACATATCTTTAGTTACTTGCCAGTGACCATTCTGTTTCGCGCTATTTCCTCGAGGTAAAATCCTCTGAGTGCACAGATTTAAATAACCAGACAGTTTAGTTAATCTTACGACCCCTTGAAATAATATAGTTTACATGGCTTTAAGTGTAATAAAAAATCCTTCATTAATATTTATTTGTTTTTTTTTATTTATTTGTTAATACTTTTCTTGTTTCTATCGTATGAACGACTCATTTTACTTACCAACCGTAATGATATTTTTATACCTGAATCAGATAAAAAATTAAAACTAAAACTATTTTATTCCAAGATGTCGGTTTTATAACATTATTATTAAGACTAAGTGAATGTAAAAAAATATTATCATCTGTCATGGATTCCCACCGACCCTATTAAGTACCATTTTTAAAATATTTAACTAATCAATTCCGCCCCTGATATATTAACAAGCATCCAGTCGTAATTTAACTATGTATTCTGTCAACAACATATTTATATACACGTCGAACAAATCTAACAACAAATAAAATCTTCATTATGTATAATATTGAGATATAGTACTATATAACACATTCATTTCATCGGTAAGTATAACTCTTAAAATTTAGTCACGTCACATGTCATGATCCAAATATGCTTAATGTCAGTTTCACAACACAATTGAAATTCAATAATTTTACACACATTTGTGACTTTCAGGTATAATTATGTACATAATATTATCATGATTGAAAAAATATTTATTGGCAAATATATAAAAAAATATTGCATGAAATACATGATTAAAAGCAACAAGAGTTCATAGTTATTAAAATAAATACCTTTTTTTTTTTAATATCATATATAGGATGGTTAAACATGTACGTTGAACTTTTCAGTCTAAGTAGATTAATTGATAGTTATATTACGTTGTACACTAGTTCGTAAAGAACCTGTATATCGGGTAAAGTCCATTGCGGTCAGGTTAGTAGAATCACAACAACTCCCCAGAAGCGCATATCGCATACGTCCAGGGTCCATTATAATACACGTTAACTACATACGAACACTATGTACAGTATTTGCTATCCGGCAGTGATCTAATCTTGCGGTAGATACTATGAACTATCGGGATTTGATTTCCGTCGTACCTGCTGCGGTGTCTGAGGTTGTGTGATGTACTGAGCGGCACCTGGGAAACACATGCTATTATAGGATATCCATAATCCATCACATGAATTTCATAATTTTTGAAAAATAAACTTGAGCTTCTATGTTAACGTGCCTGTTTTTTACCAAAATTTTGACAAGCCTTTTAGAAATCGATGTATTCCGACGGAAAAAAGTTGCAAGTATTAATCGATACTCAAAATCACTAAATAAGGTAAAATTGTTTTTTGTCGCTATGGCAAGTATGACATACTTTTTGATACTCTACTGAAATCTGATTCAACATGATAAGAAATTAATATTTCGGGGACCCTCACTTTCGAAGAAAGGAAAATAAAAATATCCACCAAAATTTTTACTATTGTGAGCAATGTATTCTGTACTGTATCTTGGGACCATCCATAAATTACATCACATGATAAGAGGGAGAGAGGGGGCGACGTTATGTGACATAGTGTGACAAAAGGTAGAAGGAATCCTAAATTTTGTTAATTCACATTTAAAAATCTGTTATAATCTAAGTGTTAAAACAGGAACACAAGAAAGTAAAATTTAAAAATATTTGATGTCACACTTAGAAGTGGGGAGGGGGGG
>DWJN01005781.1:0-11196 GCA_018248895.1 Carystus phorcus
TAAAAAATGTACATGTTATGTTTCATGACACCGCCGATTTTCAAAAAGGTAGATTTACTCAAAATTACAAAAATGCTTATGGATCTTTTCTGCTTAACAGGGTCCAATTATCATAAGTCTGTTATTGTATCAATAAAAGTACCTTACGGGAGATGTAACGAGTGAGATGATGGAGTATTACGACATATGACGTAATGTGACCTGTGGATTGTTGAAACTAAGTTACTAAGTGAACAACGGTGTAAATAGACTTAGTAAGAGACTTTCAGTTGTGGAATTGTTAGGCGGGTGTTATTTAGAAAAAGCTAGTTTAGAAACATGAAAGAGATTAGAATGTTTTTTTAATTAATTTATTTTTATTTTTATAATAGAAAGACAACAAATTTACTGAGCTGCTTGTTAAAATAGAAATGGATGTCAATTAAAATATTATTCCAGTTCAGTTAATTGAGTTTTCAATTTCAATTTGAACTCATTTTAAGGCATACATTTCAAATGAATTTCAAATTCATCTGAATCTACATATATACAGTACACATATTAAATAGCTTTATGAGTAGGGAATAATGAGTCTGTCAGGACTTCATTAGATATCATAAATTTTTCTTTTATTTCATGTTTATGGCAAGTTATTTTACTTATAGTAATAATGAGTACGCCCACTGATTTTCCAAAGTTGATATTTTTTCTAAATAGCCCTTCAAATATTATGTATAATGTAGATACTTTTTACACATACCTATCAGTCCTAAGATAACTTCTCCTCGCTGTTGCAGTTCCATCGTTAGGAAGATGTGTGCTACTCCAGTTAATAGGAGAATGCATGAGGCACCGAAATGATGTAACATTCGAAAAGCAACCGACAATTCATGTTAATATATAGAATATGGTTACTTACGAAACCAATAATATATGACCAACACAGGCCTATGACCGTGTCGCTCTGTATGTTAATGAAATGATAAAACATAAAAATAAAAATAAATATATAATGAAGACCGAGATGAATAACATCATTAATGATATTATATCTTTTCGGGAACGCAATATCAATGCTTCAATAAATTTATAATTATGTGATAAGTAGTATTCGGTTAATAGGGAACATACTTATGTTGCCTTGGCTGAAATACTTAAAAGTGTATAAGTTACGTATACACATTAAAAAGTGGTTTAAATTTTAGAAAGATTTCTTAGAATAATTTTGTAATAGTTTATTGTAATATTACGGTAGAAGTGGGCCTGTAGCATCAGCTTCATAATCATGTAAGGGTTCGTTTTATTCCCTTCGGTTTCTCCTCAAAAGGCCAACTCGTGTGTTAGAAGATGTTCCGTCAATAATACGTTCTGAATTCTTGCGAATACAAAAGACTCAAAACGTTTAATTGGCAGTCCAAAGCATGGCAGCGCTCATAAAACTTGCCTTGGCGATCATCTATCATCCACTTGATTGCATCGATTTATCTTTAATATATGTTATTAACGCTAGTAATTTTAATATGATTACAGAGCGTGAAAAAATATATTCCACGTAAAATAAATATTATAGCAATATGCCAGTCATTTATGATTCATCTTGGTCTGACAATATGAAGTGTAAAAAAACCTTGTAAGCTTCAACATGCCAAAGACAAGACACCACATAGAACTAAGTGATTATTGCCGAAGTGAACACATCGAATGAAACAGGAAAATACTGTCAGTTTCGTGATTTATGTCCGAAATGATTGAATACTTTGAATGAAATATCAAGGAAATTCTATTTCAGGAGTTCGTGATAAGTGAAGTTGAAATAATGGAACTATACAAGAGCACGGAAGAGGAAGGAGTTTGTGATCATTTCTAAAGCCAATTACAATTCACTGAACGATATCTAAGATTATAACAGAATCTACAAATAACACACATTTAAAAAGGGTGAAAGCTTACAGAATTTGAAATACTCCTCTTCTTAATTTTTAAATTTCCTTCTAAAGCGTACACTTCACACACACTTTCATAAACAGTACAATACAAATATGCTACTGGTCTCGTCTTTCACAGTTTAAATTGTCAATACACTGAATAACAATTCTTGAACTTCAATAGTTTACAGTTTCAGAATTCTCTTCAAGTGCATTTAACTCACTTAATTCACAGCCCTAAATTGCCGTATACATTTTACTCGTCTCATACAGTCTGTGATAATATGGTTGTTACGACCAGCGATGAGGCAATCACAAGAACAAATTTCAAATAATGCAATCTTAACAAACTCAACGTCAGAACGACAGTGAACTAGTTACGAATCAAGCGATACTGAATCATACAATTTAATTAATAAATTGATTTAAATTGATTCAGTTAATGATTCTCCATACAGAGCTGACGCTGGCACTTTCCTTGGATCAAAGCTAATTTTAACGTAATTTAACTTTTATTTTATAATACTTTCGCTGCGATAAGTATATATTTTAATGGGCATTATCATGTTGTAACGTGTGACAAGAATACTTCGTTTAGTAAAATTAGCAATGAGCCAGGAAAGAGGCTAAGGCTCCACCCCGCCATTAGCAGTAGGCTACGACCACATGGGTAAAGTCATATGACACTTGAAAGAAAACCACAAGTAATACCTCCTAGGGATACTAAATTTAGTACAGGCAGCGTTTTGTGGTTGTTGAGTCGTGACTTTAGCCTGTAAAGCCTCCCTCCAGTTAAGTTTTTTGTAATTAACAGCGGACTTAAAAAAAACATAAAAAAATATCCTATCGGGTCGATTTGTGAATATACTTAAATACATACAAAAATAGTTAAAATCGGTTTAACCGTTTCGGAAGAGTTCCGTGACATACACACGGACAGAAGATATATAATATCAAGATGATATGTGAAAAAGGATTGTTATCCCTACATTGTCTGATGTTTCCATTTCATTGTCATAAATTTAAAACTTCATAGAATTCCAGCGTGATACTGTAACAAATTAAGGGGATTGAATATTTTATATATTTTGGAAGCGCTCATAGCCCGGCGGCTCGCGTCGATCCTATGCGATCGTCAGAGTTAAGCAACTGCGGGCGCGGTCGGTACCTGGATGGGTGACCGCTAGTGGCTAAAATTTCTTGAGCGTTTCGGGCGTTTTGAAAACTTCCGACATTAGAACAATAGAATTTTATCGATTTCATAAACATAAAATGAAATTATATTGATATGGTATTTTTTTTACTCGTTGTAGGACCGACGGTTATAAAAACCCGCGCTTATAGTGATAGAATACAGCGTCATTTTGATGCTTACTGTCGCTTTATTGTGACAAAGCCGGGTTTTGAAATTAGTTAATTATTCGTACTTACTTGGCCATAATAATACCAAAAATTTTTTAGAAATTCAGCCTCAAACGGTATGAAATGGGGGTTGAAAATTTTTTTGGGGGAATGAAAATTGCTTTTTACTTCTAATTTTATCATTGGTGGATTGAATGAGAAAAGGTTGCAAATTTGGTAGATATATGTATATTTATAGTGGGTGAAAAATCATTCCTTCATGTATTTTTAAATTTATTATTATTGACTATTTCAAAGATTTCTGTTTACAAAAATTCATAGAATATTCTGAGCCGGCAAACGTTTTGTCATATAAATTATTACATGTATATTGGTTGAAATCAAATACTATCAATGGCAATTATGTTCAAAAATAAGAGCCTGTGATACATAACTTATTCATTTGGATAAGGATTAATATCATGTTTATTAAGACACATTCGTAAATAATTTATCATCTTAGAACTATTTAGATAACCATACATTTTTTTATAGTGTTAATAGCTAGACATATGCTGTCGCGGACTTTTAGTTAGGACTGTTGAAGGGGGGAACAGTTTTGTTCATGGTTTTTGAGTAACTTTCACCGTTTTCTTAGCGTACGCAAGGATAGCTGTTAATTTTGCCGTTTTTGCAATATTTTTTATTGCTGCTCCTCTCCTATTCATCTTAGCGTGATGTTATATAGCCTTCCTTTATAAATGGACTATTTTACACTAAAGAATTTCTCAAATCGGTCCAGTAATTCCTGAGATTATCGCGTTCAAACAAACAAACTCTTCAGCTTTATATAATTAGTATCAGTTTAGTCACTTTAGCATTATCATAAACAATCAAAATGATAGAAATAGGGACGTTTATTTGTAAGGATGTTACATGTTAATTCCTTCGTACCAGAAATCGTTGCATGAGATACAATACAAATAATCTATGAATATCTACGAGTATTAACGCAAGCGAGACTTTCTCTCAGATTAAACCTTGTTTAATTACTTCAACCGCATTCAAATTATTTGCCGTAGCGTTCAAGGAGTATTATAACTGAGACTGAATCCATTCTGCAAATTCAAACTTGGTTGGAGTAATGTGGCAGATATTTGAATTTGCTGACATATGAAGGTATAGCCAGACCTAAAGACATACTGAAACTTAAGTCAAGATAAAGAAGTTAATTGCTGGTTAAAAAACGCTATTAAGTGTTGTTTTGAAAAAAAAATTGTATATGAAATTTGTTGATGATGAGATCAAATAAATGAAAGCTTCTGGCCTGAAATTTCACACAACCAGTTATTTCATTACAAAAAAATAAATAACGATTAAAGCGATAATAAAGCTGTGAATATGTAGGATTCATTGGAATACATATATGATAAACAATCGATAGTAGTCCACAATAGTATAGGTTCTGTTAATATAATTTAACCGGCAGCAAATAATCAAAGATCAATTTGCAAATTCTATCAGAGGCTCAAATAAGCTTTGTACATCAGTCGCACCTGACAGCCAGACATACAAGGGATCTTTCGACGTAATTGCCGGTACGGTATCTAATAATTGTGTTGTTATATTGATTTGATCGCAAATAAAGGCTTAAGATCGATAACAAACGGGACCGGTGGCTTAACATGCACCCGAAGCATGGAAGCTCTCAAGAAACTTTGGCCACTAGCGATCTTCCTGCTACCAACCACATCCGCAGTTGATTAGCTCGGTCGATCGCTTGGGACCAACTCGAGGTGCTGGGCTATGAGCGCTTCAAATAGATGCTTAGTAAAAGAAACGAAGGGAAAAACGTTAAACATGACACGTTAGTTATTTTTAAATAAGTATAATGTTTTTAAGACATTTTATAAATCCACTTGCTTCTTTTTTATATATGTATGCAATTAAAAGAGTAAAATTAAACTTAAACGGCCTTATTAAACAACGTGGACTAGCTACAGCACCGGTTTAAACTTCTATTAGATCATGGACTAAACAAATAAACTAAACTAAAATAAACCTTGGCTTAAAGTATAGTATTAAAGATAAGCCTATACTTGATAATCGTAGACAAAGACGAAAGAGTCTCCTTCTTAACAAACCAAATTAAATTCCCAGTAACAATTTTTTTGTGCACTCAAATATATTTTTTTATTCGTAATTCGAACTCGCTGAGGCATAAATAAACATTATTTAGGTCTTAATGTGTTAAGCCATGTTAATATTTTTATATAATCGAAAGTGGCCTAGGACATTAGAAACTGCTGAGTCTTGGTAACTGACCCGAGCAGAAGAGAGGTAGCTTCCACATTATGCTTCAAGAAAAAAATAATATCAAGAGCTAAATAATAACATTGATAATATTACGAGTACAACACCTTGGTCTGCTGATATGTGATTGGGGTCTGTTTTCTAGACTAATACGACCGTATTGTACGGGTATTTTCACTCTTCATGATATTTGAAATGTAACAACGTTATATTTAAAATATAATACCTTTAACAATAGGTATTATTTAAAATACCTCCTATTATGTGCGCCCTAAGGGACCTCACCCTTCGCCATTTGATGTAGGTTTAAAATAAATTCTAAGTATCTTACGACGTAAATGTTTGTTGTGTCCACGTCGCTTAGGGAAAATACGTTTTGGTAATAAAAGAAAACAAAATAATTAAATATGTATTATGATTACGAGTGACAACTTTTATCCTCCTAGCATTATCCTAGCATTTATCAAACAGAATGACAGTTCCAATAAATCTATATATATTTGATCTAAATATTATTAATTGGTATTTGATCTATACTTTATTTTTTGAAATAAATCTAGTTTTAAAGACTTAAGTACAAGCATTTATCAATTTATTTACGGCACAAAAAACTGAGAGTTTTATTAAATACATAATTTAATTATCGCTAGACAAGTTCCTAAGGCAATTTATGTCAATGAATGTTTAATTATGTATGTTGCTTATGTGTAAATTTACTAGTATTTAAAAATTTTAAACGTAAGCAAAATTGCTGTCTATGCAGTTGACAGCAAAACCTTTTGTATCAAACAATATCTCAGCGAGGTAGTCAGTTTATGATGTAGTATCGAGCGAGTGGACGAGTCATTTTAATTAAATGCCTATAGAAAACTCCACGCCTGTGTTATTAATTACTGAAGGGTTTCCACATTTAAAACCGATTTTCAGCGTAACATCAGCCCATGTTTAACATTAACTAAAATTAAAGCAATATATAAAATTTCAACATCGTAGTACTTGTACAAGAGGAAGTACTTGTTACTCAGTTCGCAAGATTTTACCAAAACAACTAAAAAACATCGCAACTCAAATGTGCGCTTGTGAAAAATAAATACAAATATAAATCTCAATGTAAAATAAATTAATTCTGATCTGTAGCGTAGTTCACATTGACCCTACTTGCGCACCAAAGGGTTTCGGTTTTAATACCCAGCCGGTGCAGATATTTATATGGCAAATATATATTTGATTTCGGGTCGTTTAACTTATTAGATTATATTTTTATCCAAACTCTCAAACTCAAATCATTTATTTCATGTATTTATAAATACACTTATGAAACTTTGTCAATTTTGTCAATTAATTATCTTACACCGCTATCTGTCAGAATCTTATATTAAACAAATAATTTACAAATAAAATAATTTTGCGACTATAAATTAAGATGTAACATATCCTATCTTTTAAGTTGGATCAAACTCGAAACGGTGTATTAAATTTGATTAAAATCGGTTACGTAGTTTAGGAATCCATAGCGGACAAACACCGCGACACGTAATTTATATATATTAGGATTAAGATAAGATTCAAAATAATATTCCACTTAGTTCACAAGTGTTTAAAAATATCGCAGTGACGCTTTTGATTTTGCTAGAAAAATGTTGCCCTTGTGAAGAAATTGCGCATTTTGATGCAAATTTGCGCCGGCCAATTAATGATAGTACATCAGACTTGAAACATTAATATAAAACTACAACAAATTAATAATAATATACATTCATAACAAAAGATCCTGATTATCGCTACAGTGTAGCATAAAATCCACTTATCTCAATACTAGCTTCTACATTTCGCCCGCGTTGAAGGCCGTAAATGTCGAAGATCATGACATTTTTTCGATAAAAAGCATCCTATATGTTTTTTGATACCTCTAAAAATATGTGTACAAAATTTCATGATAATCGGTTGAGTAATTTTGGCGTGAAAGCGTGACAAACACTTACATTCGCATTAATAATAGGGGTTATAAACCAATGTATCATTTATAACATAGCAGTATCAATGTCATAGCTTAGCCAGGGATATCAAACAACCTATTATCCCTTGTTACAAATTCGCATTTAAGGGTATAGAATGTCCATCAGCATAATTATTGTTCGCAAATTGAATGTTGCACTGTTTGCCAATGCCCCCAGGTGTCTTATTTGATACAAGCCTACACGCTTCTGTTATTTTAAAATGGAATAAACATTTTATTATTATGATAGCCTGGTGTTAAAATTGAATTGAATTAAAATTAAAATGGCATTTGATCGATTGTTCTCAACCACATTTCATGCATTTAATAATACAGTTCATTTCATATACATTCTTTTATTTTGACTTTACCAACGATTTATGAATTATTATCCGTAAAACACGGGCTCATACTTTTTAAGAATTCCTTTCCATACTATTTATTTCTTATGGAACTTAATATACATTTTGTTCAGAATATCTGTAAACAATAACTGAGGCTCTCTTAATTGAAATTAAAAATTCCGTGATTTCATAAAGAAGGAAGAGGGAAGAGTAATATCGCGCATATTTTCATTAGCTCAAAACTACGCTTGATGCAATCATAAAAATTGTAACTGTTTATTTATTAAATTCCTTTGCTTTCCAATAGCTTCTATTACGGTACAGTTGAGTGATTCTATGAGGGTTCATTGTTTTCATTGGCGAAATCATAAATATTGTTTCCAACAACGCAAGTGAAAAACGCTAATATAATTTCGGAACTAGTAGTTATCAACCAAGTTGCGACCGAGCGTGACTTTGCTTACTTTATGAATACACTCACATATGACAGAACCCCTCCGGCTGTGAGCAGTTCAACATCTCAAGTAATATTGTTCGTCTATTAAGTTTACAAGGATATGAAGGAGATGCAATAAAAAAGCAGGGGTTTTCCGCTCTATCGAACCGTTTTATAAGATTTTCACATTGAACGATACAATTCTGTTAACATCCGTTCAAAGTAAGTAAAAAGTTTTATATCGGATATTAAATGAACAGTTCAATAGCATGCAATTTGTATCATATAACAATCTCTGAATAATTTGAAAAGACAATCTTAATAGATATATGTATAAATAAACAATATGATTATTGAAGAAATACTTTGTACATTTTTACCTATCAAGTATCATAAGGCGAGTGTTAATATTTTCCCAGCTAATGTTTGAAAGATAACAGATGGATCGCCACAGGTGGAGACGCCGTGACTAAAGTAGTGAGAAATGAACAGCAAATATTGCTATTTCATGCCTTCAAAGTATTCAAACATTATCTCCAAAAGAAAAAATATTCTTTTGATAATATCTTTGCGACTAACATCCTTTAAGGATAGCTTCAATGCGAAAACAAGATTCAAAGATACTTATTATCGAGACTTCAACAACATTCTTTTTAATTTAAGAAACAAATAACTTAGTAAAAACTTCATACATAAATAATAATGGTCATTGCAATTGCTTTAATCTCTTGTTTTAAGTATTAGACTTGTTCGTGAAAAAGGAACATATCCAAAAGGGAAGTATTCTGTAGGTAATTTCAAGTAAAGCTGACGATAATATTGTTTATACTCATATATTTAATTTCTCATTACGTAAGTTTATATCCTTTCTTAGTGTTCAGCTAGACTTATA
The DNA here is from genome assembly GCA_018248895.1 of Carystus phorcus. Taxonomy (NCBI): domain Eukaryota; kingdom Metazoa; phylum Arthropoda; class Insecta; order Lepidoptera; family Hesperiidae; genus Carystus; species Carystus phorcus. The sequence continues at coordinate 9,227 of DWJN01005781.1, forward strand.
CAATCCCCTGTATAAAGTTTCATACTTCTAAATTGACTTTCGAGACTGCCGTGCAAGTTTTATTAAATAGATGAGAGTACTAAGCGAGCACTCGTACAACCTATTCAGCTTTCATTCGTCATTATAAAATTGTCATGTTATTAATGTTCGTAAATGTTTGTTCTATCTGACTTTTATTGCCTGCGCTATCCCGGGCCGCAATGCGGGAGGTGTTCACGAGTTGCGTGGTCTTGCGGCTTGTTTTCTGGTATACATGGACCATATACGAGCCATGCGTATACGCAATAGTGTATATTAGGAATAAAATTTTAAATAAACGCACACACATGCCCGCGCTAGGACTTGTGTGTACGTTTAACACATCAGTAACACTGATAAGCCGGGGACAGCTGTCCACATATATATTTGCTTCAAACTGGATTCAAGCCTGGAATCCCTCACTTCTCATCGACATTGGCCATTGGGCTACGGGGCCATTGTGAGTGAATAAAAAAGTAGAGAAAAATTGTAATTGCATGTGTGTATTTTGTAACTGCCATACATGTTTAATTGATGGACAATATCAGTTCAATACAAAAATGTATACACACTTGGTTTTATTCATAACACTGCTTTAAAATGTTTATTTGTTTATTATAATTTGTAAAATTAGAATGTAGATACTCAACGAAATGTAATAATCAGATGGGAAAAATCTCACGAATGTTCGTTAAGTGTACTTAATTCGACTATTTATGTGGGGATTTAATATACCCCACCCACAGAGTATTATATCACAAACCATAGAAATCTGAAAACAACGAGAGCAACCCTCCTCTTCGCTTCGATGAAACAATATATAAATACCAGGATACTAAAATATTGTCATTAATTCATTTCAGGCATACAATCGTACGTTGATACGTTGTAATTTTTATTATTTTATAAATTAGTAAGATATTCAGTTATTGCAATAGATTAAGTATATCAGTCATAACATTAATCATAACTTAACGAAATTTCTGTGTACATTATTCTATAGAGCAGATCCATTTTGGTAACATATGCTTTAAATACATACGTATCATACAAACTTATTTGGTGTTCAGTTTCCGATTGATGCCTGCAAGGGACAAATAATAACACCAAACAAAACGGTTTTAATCTGTGTATTCGATAACAAAGCCGACGTTAAAATTATTCAATGAACTGATCCCGTTCGGTTTAATTATTAATATAGATGTTGTATTATTTGACGACCCGTGTGGCATAATGGTCCACGGACCGCCGTTCGAAGGCCTGGGTTCGATTCCCAGCGAGGCCGAAATTTAAATGATGAATTTAAATGTCTGTTCTCGGTCTGGGTGTGTGTGTATGTCTTTCCGTGTTGTCCATGGCACCCACGACAGAAGGTATCCTTGTGTGGGGCTATGAGTGTGTGGCGTTATTTATAGATGTTGTATTAATCAATACCGTGAATTTTACTCATATGAGCGGTTATAAAGTACTCATAGTTTAATCAGAGTGAAGTTTAGTAAGCGTAAATAGGTATAAGATATGCAATTAGTGCAGACAATTAACGAAGTTAGTTCGTATTTCAACTTTGTTTCCTTTTCAAAAATAACGTAACTACATCGCTTATTAGCTTAGGGATCTCGCCTTTCGAGAGATACCGCAACAGGTATGAAAAATGAGGATGGTTTACAGCCGTTCAATTAATAAGACGACACGGCGTCAACTTCCTATATGTATTCAGTTGAAATGAGATATCTCACATTAACGCTTATACCTCTACAGCCGTTATAAATTTACCATTGCTAAAATTTACTTCGTATTTACTTAAACAATGATACGAGTCGTCTAAAAAAAATGTTATTACCCATTTCTTCAAATTCGTGGCGTGGCGTAAAGGTGGCGTGGCGTAATGTGTCACCACGCCGGACCGCCGTTCGAAGCGTCCTGGGTTCGATTCCCAGCGAGACCGACATTTA
>DWJN01005782.1:0-11196 GCA_018248895.1 Carystus phorcus
AAGAGGATATCATAATCAAGTAAGTGTTGAACTGTTGACAGTATACACGATGATCCCACGTGTAAGTATATTCTACCGGTTTATACCGATATACATATGTATATTCGTAAGTTGGGAAATTTTAAAGTGGAGCACCAATCAGAACTCCTGTCACCTCAACATGAAGCAACTTTTAAACTTCTGCCTTTAATTTTTTATGATACAGGTACCTCAACAAGTGTACTAATTATATAATTTATTTATCGTGCGTATTTCATGTGTTTAGAACAAATATCCATCATGTGTCTAGAGGTAAGTACAATAAACTATGTAGTTGATGGCATGATGACACATTGTAATTTGAGATTAATATTTTCCTCTTCTTAATAACACCAGTTTAGACCGCTTTTTTCGAACGTACCTAGGGAGGAAATCATAGTTGTTACATTTTTTACTCTTAACACTACTTTAAGATGAAGTATTTACGTCTCAATCTAAATACAGTACTTAAATAAACTCAAAACGTATCGGAGAACATTTTCAATAGTGTGATCCAATTCTGTTAAGTTGTTTAACAATGAAACGCAAAAAGTTCCGTATAACGACACACAATTAACTCCTATGAATAAAAAGAGTCTGCGGTTGGCCCCACTTGAATTGATACAAGTACAAAGATACCGATTTTTAAATATTTGAATCATGATGCTTAGAGAGAGGAGGTAATGATTAGGTGTCCACAGAAGGTCATGTTAAACTATAAGGTTCCGCAACGAGACTCAGAAAACAACATACTTAATTATGGCGAACAATACACAGAGGTCTAGAGCTTAGTTCTCAACACGGCTCAGAACGATATCCTTGAGGCATTTTATTTAAGTAAGCAAAATTGAAAAACTAACATTCGGCCTCCAACTTTGAAGGTTTTCGTAAAAGAACGTCCACCTTAAAAACGTTTAAAACTTCAAGTAAAACAGAAATGTACACATATTACAATCAAACAACGAACTTTGTGTAAATGAGAAGGGAGGCGTAAAATAATTGTAAATCACAGTGGAATCAAATCGTTTCCACTCACCTGTGCCGAACAACTTATCCTTATCACAGTTTCTATAAGAGCAATTGACCGCGAAGTCGTCGTCGCGTGCGCGTTACTTGCGCGCTCCCGTCTAACTGCAAGCGTAATGCTGCCGTTCTGCCTGAAGCGATCACATCACCAAATCTACCGAAGCGTCCACAACATTTAAACTTTCTCACAAGCAAACTAGCTCCTCGCATACGGGCGATTTTCGCATAGATACATCATTTATTAAATTGCACTAGCTGACCGATTTATATGAAGACTAACATATTTTCACCTGCTCGTTGTTATACGGCCGATACGAAGCGCACATAGCTCGCCAGCTCGCGTCGATCCTATGCGATCGACAGAGTTAAGCAACAGCGCGTGCGGTCGGTACCTGGATGGGTGACCGCTAGTGGCAAACATTTCTTGAGCGTTTCCGCGCTTCGGAGGGCACGTTAAGCCGTCGGTCTAGGTTGTTAAAATAGATAACAATCGTCAATCCATGTCGGAGGCCTTCGGGCGGCGTAAAACATTCGACACTTGGGTTGACCACTAACCCCGCCACCAATCCGCACTGGAGCAGCGTGGTGGAGTATGCTCTAGATCTTCTAATCTAAGTAATAAGGAGAGACCCGTGCTCGGTAGTATGCTATTAATGAATTGAAGGCAATACTTAAATTAATAATAATAAAATCATTTTTCGGAAAATTACATATTACTGTTTTGATTTGCTACTCGAGAAAACAAAAAGAGTCAAAACATACATACTTACTGAGTCAAATCAACTTATACTAATTTAAATTGATTGATTGGGTGTTTGATACCAATTTTTCTACTATTAATTTATTAGGTATTAATTCGTTAGGTACTTGTTTTATTCCGAAATGCAGAATAAGTATCTAAGACCGTACAAAGAACCCCACAATTCTAAATTAGTGACATAAATTTTCTCGACAGTCATTTTATTTTGATATTAAAAAAAAATTTAACTTTCTAGATCCATTAATATCAAAGCGAGATTCTTGGTTTTTCGAACTATATTTTATTTTCTACTTTATGGTTCAACGTAAATGTTTCTATTTATTTACCGCCATCTTCGGGCAGTAAATATTTATTAAGTTACTAATTTTATATGCCGCCGGATAGCAGATTCCGTTTCTCAAGCCGTCTCCGGAAGGAAATCGTTAATCCTGATGACCTTGATGCGAACCCTGGGTTAGAATTATTAAAATACTATAGTGATCGGCCGTTGATAACTGTGCAAAATTTTAAATTAATCTGACCGTTCAAAGTGGGTAAAAATCGAGTTCAAAGACTGATATATGTATATGTAGATACATCAACGACCACCCTCGCTCTGCTTCAGTATGTACTTTGTGCACATAAAGATCAACTTAATTTCTTTCATTATTATATTATATGTGCATTACGTGTGTCGAATGACAGCTACCCTTAAAAGATAGACATAATCCGTCGTGAACTTTATTGTACATCTATAAAAGAGGAACATTTCCACCATACTTTATTTTGCTATAGGTATAGTAAAGGATTTATACAGCATTTTTGATATATATTTGAATTTTTCCGACATCTTTAACAATAATCGTCATATTTTATTCAATTTATATAGAACATTATCATTTTACACAAATACCTTCCCCTTGAATTACAACGTCTATAGTGAAAGCCGTATGAAAATCCATTTAGTAGTTTTTGAAATAAACGCTTTCAGACAGACGCGGCGCGGCGGAGCGTCTTTACTTTAATATGTAAAGAGAATATATTACAATTTTCTAAAGTAAAACATGCTATTTTTTTTATGAATAACTTAAAAATGTGAAGTTAAAAAATAAACAACAGCAAGTAAAGAGATGTCCATATTTTACAAATAACTATTACAGCCTACTAATTACTAATTACAGCCATGTAAAAATTATGTGGTTTACGCCAATTTAAAATTTTATATAGTTCTATGATTTGGGTTCAACATCAGGTATCAAGTACAGAACTTCCGATCACTGTCTGCTAGTGATAAGTGACACGTGGAGAGAAAAATATTGTCTAAATATGTTACAAGCAGATGCATACAAGTTTGTCCCGAACAAGAATCGTAGGTACCCGTTAAATAAATAATAAATAGTAATATATATGATAACATTAACGTAAATAAAACGAGCAGCTATTTTTAAAATAGACTGCTGACTTGCTAATAACTGGTCACGTGGCTTCTCGCTCGAGGTAACTTACCTTGAGTTAGGAAATTATTGTCAATTTTTATTTATTAGTCCTCGTGTTGCGCACTCAGCACAAGGATGTAAACATATTTGAGCTAAGAAAGCATATAAATATCTGAGGCGTATTCTCTGCATTTTCAACAGTTTATTGATTTATTCCATGAATTCGATTACATCTTTCGTACAAATAAATATTATAACGAATGAAACAAAAAGATAAGTTATATAAATACTCGTGTTTAATTTAACGCCAATTCTGTTATTATAAAACAGAGGCTCCTGTGATATGTCTATAGATCCTAGGTATTCATTTGTTTAAACACCAATAATGTAAAACTTATAACAAGGTTGTTTGTGCTTTGTCGGAATAAAGAGATCAGGGATCATTGCGTAAACAACTTCAAACAAACGCAGATAACTAACCACTTGTTTGACTACAAACTTCAATAGCCGGATCGCGTTGCTAGAATACCAACTAGTCCTGAGCCCTGATATACAATGTTAGCTATTTGCATAATTAAAACCAAGTTCTGAATCTTGTGTAAATAGAAGAAATACGTTAATTTGATGGTAATTAGAGATTGGAATAAATATCTATATCATACAAATCTTAGCATGATGAGGGCTTACAGCTTATGTAACTCAGGAGTAATGTCTTACTCAGAAATATTGTAGCTTTCTACTCGTGAAAAAATTTTTAAAATCGGTTCAGTAGTTGTAGAAATTACTTCCAACAAATTTTACCTTTTACATACTTTAAAATATTAGTGTAGTTATACTTAAATTGTAATATTATAGCTTTATATTATTTCTTTTATCTTTTTGTAATTACGAGAGGGATAGATAGCTGGTATGGGACCTGAGAATGGAGGCGTTTACTTATGTACTGGTGTACAGGTGAAAATTGTATTTTTATGTCAATTTGCTCCTTTAGCAATGCAAAATTCTTATTTTCTAGCTTTAAGATTGTCAACATCGTGCTAGATATGATTTAAATAATTTTGCACTTGCTTTATTTAATCGCATTTCCCAATCCTGTATTTAGTTTTCTATGACTACGAAACTTATTTTAATTATTACCACGACTTTGTATATTATGGGTATGTGGAGTAAATAGGATGGAAGATGGCAGTTAAACGAGACGTCGCATTGTTAACCAAATGACGGTATCGGAGTCACCATGCCATTGAGGGCTTAGTCTGGAGACCGCGGGGATTATTATTACATTATTTGATTACTTATAGACAAAGCAAAACGTTCGAGCCCGTTGGTTGGAATGGGTTATTCCTGTTACCAACATAATATATGATGAACTCCTTCAAGAAAAATTCTGGTCGCAATTGGACTTGGGTAAGCCCTGGTGGTTTATTGAAAAACGACTTAGTCCTTTTTCTGCCAGTCAAACAGCACAAATTTAATAATGTCTCTACGATCGGTAGGTTCAAGATCAAAAGCGATCACCGTCTTGTGAAAAGCTGGAATGGTCACATCTCATGAAGTTATGCTCCGCACATCTGTTTAGATCCATAATCATGTTGAAGGTTCATGCTACACCCGTTTTGTTTAAGTTGTAGGGGATTATATCTACCTAGGTAGGTTGGGTACGAACTTGTTTGACGCTAGTCGACAACTGTGGTTTACAGTAACAACCAGGACCGACGGCTTCACATGCTCTCCGAAACATGAAAACGCTCAAGTTTTTTGCTACTAGCAGTCCTCACCCAGGCTTAATGGTAATAACATTATGCGTAATAATATAATTGCCTTGTCGATGGGTAAAAGAAGAAAACCGCTTTCAATTAAACACGCCGTTTAAATATTCCGATTCCGATTACACATCAAGTAAATGCGCGTTATCTGGATTAACTCAAAAACTACCCGCCAGATGTCGCTCAAATTTATATCGGACCACATGAGAAGCTGGTGCTTTCGAATAAAAAAAGAATAATCCAAATTGATACACTCAGTTAAATGTTATAACCTTATATACATAAATAAAAAATACAGACGATTTGAGAGCCTCCTATTTGTTATCGAAGTCGGTCAATAAGTGATATCATCTTTATGCAAAACCGTATCATCGAACAAGGCGCACGACGTCTATTAGTTCACAATTACTGGTATTGTAACGTTAATATATATTAATGTTGAGGAGTTACACATTTTGTCTCAGAATCGGTATCGAACCCTGACATAGTCAAGGACGGTGTAGTCTCGCAAAGTTAATGTTAGTAAAGCAAACATCTTTAAATATGACTCAATTATTGTCACTCGCAGGAGTACCATATTTTCTCCAAAACTCCATCAAATTCAAAGGCGGACTAACAAACGGACTGGTTTTGCAAACTTAATAATGTCCTCAAAAACAAACTAGTTTAAAAGCGGTTTTTGTGTCTACAACGGTTCATCCGACTCTGAGATGGTCAATTAAGAACTATTAACGCAGGGAAATGAATTTTACAGAAATTCACGAATGCGTTTCGAGTAGGAAGTGAGGTAGACACTTTATTATCAATAGTACGTACCTAAGCCACAATTTTTTGGAATATATAATTTTAGAATATGAAAAAAAATATTATTAATTTTAATTTATTCATTCAACATGGCAACATCACACAGGGCAGGACGATCATCGGCCATTTTGAGAAGAAACGCCGCTGAGATTATCCAATAGTAGTTTGGTAGACTCGAGCACCTGGCTACCCAGGCGGGTTTCACAGAATATTACCTCAGAATAGATACACGCTGATGACACTCGGCGAGGGTGAGGGTCACGAGGTAGACCAGAGACGCGAGTAATGAACGAGCGGCAGAACATGATGCGATTACTGCAGTACCCTGATTCTGTAAACTTATTCTTATTCTACAACAACATACAGTTGATGTATCGCTTTAGTCGACTATTTAATACATTTCGGTGACCCGCCCCACACTACTCGCGTCCTGCGCCATACCTTCAATGTTCTCAATAAGTCAACGACAATTATATTACTGCTCTCCACACTTTTTATTAATATATTAACATATGCTCCTTATTTCTTTAAAGTACAATGAACAGAATATTATCAGTGCGCGAAGTAAGTGGTTTTTCATGCCGATAATATCGGTACCTCTCATTTAACTATTTTCCACTTACTAACAAAAAATACAAATAAATAGTAGCTAGTAGATATTGCCAGTAAGAAAATACAATATCATTATATATTTCTATGAATCGAATCTAAACTATTATATACTACGGTTCTATATAATATTATATTATAAAACATGAATTGTTATAACAAAATAACCATTGTTACCTATTATTATAGTCCAAGTTTTAATCACTACTTGAATATTGAATAGTTTTAATAGATGGAATTAGATTTTCGTAACTTGACAAAAATATATCTTTATTAATTCATGAACAACAATGTTAACATCACATACCGATATCGTATATGTTAATAACTATTCAATTTCACGTAATGTCTTCAGGCACATGAGAAATGTGTTTTAGTAAAATCAATAACTTCACGGTATAAAAAAAGAACAACAAGCAAACAACAAGACCACGGAACAGGGGGCAACAGCGAAAATTCTTAAACATATTTAACAAAATTATACTAACTCCGACTGACGCTCTTATTATAGCCTTTACAAAATGACGACGTTAGGTGAAATATCGCAAAATAGATTTAACACTATATTTTGTTCGGAGCTACACAATTATTCCGCTACACTCAATAATTTGCTACACGAATTAATGACGTTAACGTAAGAGATGACGAGAACGTAATATGACTATTCGGATAAACTTTACACTTACATATATGATACGTAATATGAAAAAAAAAACCGGAAAGATTCGCTAAGCAGTTTTACTATTCGCACTTCTACGTGATGAAAATAACTCATCATATAGATACTTAGTTCCCTAAGTGGTCCTAGGGTTCCACGAGAGAAATACAGGGGTCTTCATGACACAATAAAAATTACGAAAATTTATCTGCTTTCGACAGTAAAGAACTAAAAGGTCGGCATTACTTCACGTATCAATGTAGACAGATATTAAAAAGCTCAGCCACTGTTACTTGTAAATACTTGTATTTTTCACATTCAGTTCGTGTCGAGATTTGCAAAGTGTCGCCGCCATTTTTAAGAAAATGAAAGGACATAATGCAAGCGAGTTCATATCTTATTAACCTGTTCTGGATAAAAGTAAAAGTAACATCAGCATTGTAAGAATTTTCACTGTCACTTCCAACAGAGGAGGTATATGTTTTGCAACCGCACATTATATACCATACCTTTGATAATTAATCTTAACGTAATACATAAATCAATAATGGAATTTAAAAGAATGAAACGAGAATGACTGTCATCCATCAACGATTATGATTTAAAAATATATATATATACATACATATGTATATAGGTTCAGAAAACCTTTGGTTATTGAACACTGCCAACGACAACTAGTGTTTCTAATACATGACAACTAATAAACCCGGACTGGCAAGGCGATGACATCGATATCTCTTGATTCCCGTGCTTGGGTATATCTAAGTAGGTATTCGAACAAATTGTGCCTTTGTTAGAAAGTCGAATAATGAATGGTCCATACAACGTGAATTGCAAGACTATTAACATAGTATAATTATATACTAACACTAACAATCGTAAACGGTGAAATTTGCTAAATATTTATTTTGCTAGCATTTAAACGAATCTAATGATATTTAACTTATGGGCATTTAGTTACAGTATAATATGATATTAAAAAGATAATACACATACAGACTGTATAAAAAATTTTCAAAAAATCATTCAACTTGGCTCATTGCATCTTTAACAACCCTGTACTGTCGTGTGTAAGCCGGATCTCGTGTGTAAGAGTGCCTACATCCATTGACCTTCGCTGTGCACGCAAGTAATAAGGATTTGAGCTTACAAACATCCATAAATACTTATATCAATCGTTTCTTCTAAGGCACGTGCAGCAACGGTTTAACGCTAGGATTCGCGCTCTCCCCGAAAACCCGTACCGAGCGAATCTGCATTAGATTGAAAGTAAATCCTATACATAACTTCAAGTGCGATTACATTATTTGAACCTGGATTTTTCATTGATCGGATCCATTTCCACAGGCTAAAATGTTAAACGTTAAAAACGTTGTTCAAATAAATGCAACTATAAGAATTTACAGTAAGTGTAAGCACTCAACACACTATACTACAAGGCGATGTTGGCAGGAATTTGCTCACAGTTATCAACAGATCCGACCACGTAATAGATAAATAAGGTTGGAAGAGCTATATCGGCATTGGACCACCTTCTAAATGTTGACAAACGGAGTTGAATATGGTTTAAAACAATGTATCTACTGTCATTTACGCATACGAAGTTTTCGCCCATACAATTCCTTTTTTATTTTCTACGCCATTCAAATGATACTTTGCAGGCGGCGATAAATATATGTTTTGCACTAAGTATTTAATTCGAATTAAATATTAACCATGAAAAAGCCTAACGTACTTTACTTTTCATCGATACTGTTAATTAAATTATAAATTAAAAGTATAATACTTTTTTAAAATCAGGTTTTTATTAATATCCCCTAAAAAGGATAATATAACTTGCTTTTCCTTTACAACTTTTACTATCAACTTAAAAAGTCATTACACAATTTATATGATATAAAATTTGGGCTCGAGATTTACCTGGACCTACGCTGGACGGATTGGAGCAACAGGGTTTAACTCGCATTCTCAGGGAGTCCTTTCATTTGATACCTATATTGTAGGAAAGCTTAAAAAACTAAGTCCGCCATATTGCATTTAGAGTGACGTTACTTTATTTAACGAATAATTCTCAGAAATCCCTTTCGTTTGATACCCATGTTGTAGAATTACATAACAAATAACTAATCCGCCATCTTCCCTGTTACACCATGTTAAAAGTAGAATGACGTCTCATAACTAACCATATATTGTCATCCAAACAAACCTTTAAACAAAATTTCAGCACAATCTATTGAAGATATCTGCTTCAAAATTGAGTTGCAAGTTTCCACCCGAACATACACACATACAATGTAAGTTAAATAAAAGATTTTATTAAATGTTTGTATACGTATCAACGTTATTGAGTTATTGTAGAGGATTTATCGATTCAAAAATCAGCAACAGCGAGTACCGAGATTTACGTGTGCGTGATTCGCTTGTGTGAAAAATATTTGCTGGTATACGTGCTATCTATTTATTAATATAGAATGGTGGGAAAAAAGTAGCGTCAGTGGTCCTGATACAAAGTATGAGTCATGGCTTTTCCAACCTTCCTTAACTATTTTATGGATTCGATCACTGTCGAACTTATTTCAACAATGTTATTCTATGACAAAATAATTTTAGACGCGCATTATACGCATGGAAGTCACAATATTGAATAATACCAACCACGAAATATTTTTTTAAAAACATATCACCGTTTATTTCTCTTTCCGTTTATTACTCTTATACTATAACTATAATTAATTAGCCTACACATTCAAAGGGAAACTCATAAAAATAATATATAATTATATAAAATAAAATAACATGAACATACAGCGGTAACATAAACATACACACATTAAACAGTCATGTAAATACTATAACTTCACACTCGTTATGGTACTATATAATATTACCTTTTATTTAAGACACCGTTGCTATAATTAAATCTTTTCATATTCTGGCGCAGTATAAAAATATTTCATAGAAATTTCATGCAGAGAATTTATTGGAGAAAGTATGCTTTTTAACGTATCGTATTACGATAATACCTAATACTAATGTGACATAAATTCTCTACATGTAAATAATTAACTATTATATATTATCGAAAACACACAAATCCATTATCCTGTTATAAATTCTATTCATAATGTTTAATATAATATTTTAAATCTTATCTAAAAGTAAGTTTGTCTAATTTTATAAATTTGAGCGACCAGATATTATCAGTTTAAGATATTTTCAAGCAAGGAATGTTTTCAGTAACATTAATCGGCAATGTATCGTAGTGATGTTTAAATGTGACCTCCCATAATCGTTGGCATATTCGAGTCTGGTGTCTGCTACAAAGCAATAAAACGGCGAGGCTGTGATTTACAAACCGAATTTATTTATTGTGTGGATTAATGATATTTGAATTGGTAACATACATATTTTCATCTAGCACTATATCTAAGCAACTTGCAATATAGACAATAACAATACTAATAACTGCTCTATACTATTTAATTGGTTTATCGTGTTACAAACAATTTAAGTAATTATAAGGCACCTTTTCATTTTTGTAATAAATTACCTTTTATATGACCAAAACCTAATGCAACCGAACAACTAGCGATATGACTACTATGAGCAAGATTACTCTGTAACTGCTACACCTTAATTGAAGAAATTTATCAATCTAGTTTAATGCGTTGAAAAAATCATAATTTGTCATAGATACATGTCACCATTACTAATTGTGCTTTTCTCAACGCAATGAACTGTAAATATTCAATTTTAAAATATATCTCCTGATGAGTAAGCAATTTATTGACGTGTAAAAGAGAAAAATCTGATGGTTATTACCTGATTTCTGATGGATTTTTACTGGTATATAATTATAGTAAAGCGAAATTCCCCGCATGCGATATATCGCCCAATTAAATTCATCGTTCGATATTAAAAAGGCGTGCGAGGATTCGCATACCTCCCTCATAAATAAGTAACATGTATCAAGACGCCTCAATGATGAGTGTTCACGACGTTTCTCGAAACTTTCATCTTTGAAAACTTTGGACTACATTCTTATTTTTATTACTAATTTTTGATCTCTACACGTTTATTTACTTTTGGACTTAGAAATACAACAGCAAACAGTTCTAACCCTGTATTTTCAGTAAG
>DWJN01005783.1:0-11195 GCA_018248895.1 Carystus phorcus
TTGTTAGTAAACAATATTCCTGAGAATAAAATTATTCTTGACATAAAACAATTTTTGAGACCATTTCTTTCAGTGTACGTACAATGATTTTATACTGGTATATCAATAAGTCAAAGAACCTTAAGAAACGTTCTATAAACAATCCTAATATCATAACGAACCGGCCAACAAGTATATTTTAATACGTCCGATATTACATTAACCAAAGTCAAAATAGGTTTCATTGAATTCGTTAACTTTTTTAAAAGACGCGTTTTTGATTTCGCGTAACATTCAACTGAAGAAAATAAAACAACGTTATGAACTTCATGTCTTGATAATAATGTTAATTTATATAAATATTTATTGTGTGAATATTCGTACCGCTAAGCTACTGTAATTTCATCAGTGTAAATGACTGTAATTTATTTTCAATTATGTCGCCTGGTATGAAATCCTCTTGTCAAAATTGTTTCGCATATGAAATGGAACAGACTTAGAGTAATTTGTTATTTCACTTGATATTCTACTTAATTATTCGTTACATCTAGACAGACAGGTGCGATTTGTATTTATTTGCATCAAAATAAATTGACTGCCAGATTATGTTTGGGATTATAATCCGACAGCTGCGCCAACAAATCCGAATTCGAGGATTAAATCTTAATTTGGTACAAAGTTGATAAATTGTAAAAATATTCTTTTATATCACTTTACGCTGAACTGTTTTATTGGATACTGATATTATCTACAATTGTCAGTTTTACGTTATTTCCTCCAAACGATTTTGCTCGAAATGACAATTTCAATCCGTGATATAAAGCAAAAGCGTTTATTATTTCTATAAATTTCCTCTTCTGTGCGCAGATAGGTTCAAGTTAGAATAAAAAAGCGACGAAAACTATAGCCCACACTAAGTAAATTCCCGTGTTCGCACTTATTACTGTCTAGTTTGATTTATCGCTAAACGAATTGTGTGTTTAGGTTTCGTAGTTTTCTCGTTCTTATCTCACCTCCCTATAATGAACCTTCTCAGGTCGTTTGGAACTATAAATCAAAATGTTTTATTCTATAAACTGATATATCCTGTATCGTAAGTTATAAGGTATTTAATTTTAACAATTAAAAGTGTTGATATACATAATATATAGAACTTAAACTGAAATCTAACAGACGTTATTTGCAATTAATTCTCATGGAGTCTACTTACCTTTATAAAATTACTAGGGGAGCCAGCAAACGTTGTTTTGCCATAATGTAGCTTTGGAATGGTGAAGGAATTTTTAAAATCGGTCCAGTAGTTTTTGAGCCTATTCATTACAACCAAACAAACAAAGTTTTCCTCTTTATAATATTAGTGTAGATACATGTTGACTTTATTGTGGGAGGGAAGGAGGTCATGAGGTACCATCAGACACTGCGTTCGTGGATGGTTTCAAAGTAAACCATTACTAGTATTAATTAGATGTTCCAAACCTATCAAGTTTTTATACATTACTAGCAACCCGTCCCGGCTTCGCACGGGTGCATTGCTGATACCAAATACACTACAGAAAAACAGTGAACGTATTATACATATAAACCTTCCTCTTCAATCATTCTATCTATTAAAAACACCACATCAAATCCGTTGCGTAGTTTTAAATATTTAAGAATACATAGGGATATAGGGACGGAGAAAGCGACTTTGTTTTATACTAAGTAGTGATTCGGGCAATATTTATTAATTCATATTTTTTTATTATTATATTAATGTAAACACTATAATAATATAAGAGTAATACACAGGTGCGTTATCATACACCTTTTCATATACTACTTGTATCTGTTTTGTATAAATGCGGACCAATTCATGATTGATTTATTTTTATCGATACGATGACTGATAATTATTATTCTAGATGTTAATAGATCACTTATAAAGTCAACAATACTGTAACAGTTATAATATAAAAATTTCATACTCTATAACATAGAAGAGGATATACCAGACTCGTTTAAGTGTATGAAGAATATCAATACAGTATATCAATTCACCTTGCAAGATACTTTAGAAAATAATAAAAATATTATTTTCCCGTTCAATCCAAAAGAGTAAATCTTTCACAGGTACTTTGTACTCCGTATCGTAGCTCCGAGGCATTTCCTCGACCTCGATTTACGGTACAACTTTACAATAAAATTTTACAACGTGTTGAGTTTTAACAGATTTCAAAAAAAGAGATCTAGAGATCTGTTTGGTGCGTATGTTTTTTTGTTATGTGTATATTTGCTGAACCTAACTAGATTCCTGGACCAATTTGCACGTTTCATTTATTATTAATTCCTTTACAATTAGAATGTCTCAATTGCAAGTGGGATTCACAATAAATATGTTGAACGAAGCTTAAATAATATGTATAGATTCAGAAAAATACGTGCACTCGGTCACATTTGGAAACTATAATTTAAACAGAAGTTCATATTATTTCAAATTATTACTTATCGTATGCTTGTAAAAATTTCTTTGTTTTTCTGAGAATAACAAATTATGGAAGCGAGTTTATAATATAATTTTTATCTTATTCTTAAATACTAAGCTGAATTATTAAAACTTGCAATACAACTGCGTTTTTTCTATTTTATCTACTTTTAGTTGATATCTTTTCACCGTAAGAAGGGAGTTTTACGGCTTTCAGAGCGCATTATGTTAGAAACAAAAGTGCGTGAGAACGCACAAGGTGCCGACACCGATGCTTCGTTGGACATCTCGGTAAACAAGAAATAACAATACTTTCTTTTTACTCTATTGTTAATTGAAGGATAATATTATTTAAATATGTCGCAGCACAATATTTCCACAGCAGCTTACTTGTTTAATAATAAATTACTTATTACAATATACGCTTGCCGTCTTAGAGCGGTCTAGAATACTGACCCCAACCCCAACCAGGTAGACCAGGGCCATAAGCCATCCTACTTAGGTTACTAACCCGCTTAGTAGACGTGATAGGACATTATTATCAATGAGCTTTTGCCTACGGCTTCGCTCGCGTTAAGCAACTTTCATCCCCTATTTAGTCCCCTTGGGGGTAGAATTGATCAAAATCCTTTCATAGCGGATGCCTACGTTATAACATCTAGCCGCATGCCAAATTTCAGCCCGACCCGTCCAGTGATTTGGGCTGTGCGTTGATAAATCACTATGTCAGTCAGTCAGTTAGTTACCTTTGAGTTATATATATTTAGATTAGATAAGATAATATCATAATGTTCACAGGGTTTGTATAATTTTAAACCTTTACCCGATCAAAACTAATATAATAATAATTCGGCAGATGTTTACTTACAATATCAAAAAAACTCCTTTATGTTTGAATGAACTGTAAATATAAACCGCTCTTGTTTAGGAATTCCGTAACATACACACGAACTATCACGAACAGATACGATAATCGCTTTGTCAATGAACCGAAGAAAAAACCGACATGACTTAAATACGCCGTAATAAATAATCACATGATACTCTTATATGGCACCACATGATAAGCGTCAGATATCGAAAGTAAAAGTCATCTAAATCACTATAAAAAATACAGACGAATTGAGAACCTCTTTCCTTTTTTGAAGTCGTGTAATAAATAAAAATGTATGACTTTGTTAAAGATAAATTTTATACTTGTTTTATAAGCAAATTTATTATCACTAACGATTACGCCTAACTAACGCAGTGGGTACATACTGTTTGATTGACGACAGGAACATAAATACTTGGACTCTCATCACTCAACCATTATAATTAGGTATATGGACAAGATGTAAGGAAATTGCACATTAAATATTTTGCGATAAATCTTTACTTCTACATCTCTTTCATATATATTTCTTCTGTTCGTGTGTATTTATTTTTTATCTTTACTAATACTAGTTGACCCAGCCGACGTTATTCTGCAACAATATAACCTAACAGACCCGGCCACGCGTTGCTGTAACTAAGGTTTACATACTAAATTTAGCCGACTAATTAGCTTACACCGCCATCTGTTAGAATCTTATGGAACTAATACTTTGTAAGATATTGAACAAATAATTTGCAATAAAATAATATTACAACTATAAATTGAAATGTAAGCTATCCGTTTCACTTACTAACACCGTGACACGTACTTTATATATATTAAGATTATAAAGCTTTGAAGAGTTTGTTTATTTGTTTGATTATTTGAACGCAGTAATCTCGGGAACTACTTTTTTGTCTTCTTTCTTCCTTTAGGAAATGATTGTACCGATTTTTATATTTTTTTGTGTTTAAATCGATTCTATAACGGTTTATATTTACAATTCGATCCGATATAAAATGATTTTTATTTATTTGCGTTTTTTGTATGGAAAATAATATAATATGATAAGACAATTGAGTAAAGAGTAATTAAAATTAATATTAAATTACTACCCTCCCTTTCTTTCTTTAATCATCGATATTTTTAAATGAAACTATTATCTTAGCGGCTGTGGTGGAATGAAGACTTTATCATAATTTAGATAAGGACAATTTATTACAGCAGCTTTATTGGGTTATCTCATTTTTCCCCCACAAAAGGCGACTGTAAGTTTCATTGTACATATCTGTTGTATGTCGGTCTATGATATCATATTTCCTATGTTGGTTGTTCGGAAGGCGACTTGAGAGTTCTTAGTGAGTTTACTGTTTTACTTTAACACACTAGGTACACATCGCGTATACATATATCTACACTTGCGCACTCAGTACACAAACATTGTTTTTCTCGTTCACTTACGCTCTGCCTGCCTTCAACCCATTAATGGTCCACTAGTGAGCACGGGTGTCTCCTCAACACTGAGGAAGTCTAGAATATACCACGCTGCTCCAATTAGGATTGGTGGAGGGGTTAGTGGCCAACCCAAGTGTCGGATATTTTTTAAACCGCCTGAACGACGCTTGACGATTGCTATGTTCATACTAATCCGGACCATCGGTTATCCGCCATTAAGCGCCGTTAAGCCATCGGGCTTAACGTGCCCTCCGAAGCGCGGAAACGCTCAAGAAATGTTTGCCACTAGTGGTCACCAATCCAAGAACCGACCGCGCCTGCAGTTGCTTAACTCTGTCGATCGCATAGGATCGACGCGAGCCGCCGGGCTATGAGCGCTGTAACTTTACTTACGCTCTTATTTGCTTAGTTTTAAACCCGACTCCAGTCGTTCCCCAAGAGCGCATCGGTGATCAATAAGTCGGGTTTTTTTCCTGGTTTTTGGTAAACCTATATCTGGCACCAATTATCTCTGGGAGATAGTTAAGAAATATTGTTCTTAGCGTCGTCCTGATACGATTACGCTTTGCTAGCACCTCGCTTGAGTTAGCCATCAAATTCCTCGCCGTGAAACTGAAGGCTTGAGAGTAAACGCTGTATCTTCTTGGTCGCTGCTAAGAGTAACAGTAGGTACACACCGTTGACTTAACGGCTTTATAAATTAAGTTAAGATATTTTATAATTTGCTTTATTGTGCAATAATATTATACTACGCAAATTATAACTATCGCTATATAGGTGTTTAATACTTGCACCGTAATGGCTGGTCAGCAATATACGATATTTATTTGGTTGTCAAAGCGACGTTCGATCACAATTATGTGAGCCTTTACATTCGAAGCGATTTATAGATTCAAAACGCTAAATGAAAATAATTGTATTCTCTAAAAGGCGACCTCAGTAATAATACGTAGTTTTAAATATTCCGACCTTCGAAGTCAGATGCGTCAAGGAAATGCTTAAGTAGTGTCAACCCATTAATGGTTCTGTAGTAGAGCATGGGTCTTTCTTTAAAATTGAGATCAGGGGAATACGTGGAGTATTATACGTTTAGCGTGATTATACGTTTCTATAATCACGCTGTATACGTATACTGTATACGTTTGTATAATCACGCTGTACACGTATACTGTATACGTATACTGTATACGTATACTGTATACGTATACTGTATACGTATACTGTATACGTATACTGTATACGTATACTGTATACGTTTGTATAATCACGCTGTACACGTATACTGTATACGTTTGTATAATCACGCTGTTCCAAAGCAACCGGTGAAGGATTTAGTGCGTCACCCAAGTGTCGGAAGATTTTAAGCCGCCCGAAGGTTTCTAACATGGCTAGACCACTGCCATCTACGATAACAACCGGGTTAAAAGACTTAATGTGCCCTTCGAAGCACAAAAACAATCGAAAAATTTTTGCCACTAGCGGTCACCCATTTAGGTATCGACTGCACCCAAAGTTGCTTAACTTTGTTGATCACAGGATCCCAATTTATAAAAACAAAGAAAATCAGGAAAAAAATGTTTTATTAACACAATTTCATACAATAAATGTTTTCAACAAGTAATAAAAAAAATCTCGTATTAATTATGGGCATTAATCCAACACCGAAAAATAATTTAATTATAACTATCGATTATGAAATTAAATTAAATAAATAACAAACGAGGCCATTGGCCTTGGATGTCAACAGCACCAAAGGGATCACTGATATGTGGTCGTCTAAGAAATAAGAGAGAAGAGAGAACACCGATATATTTCTTTCTTTCTTTGAAGTACTGACTCTCAAGCCGGAACACGACGAATCGTTTGGCCATACCATAATATAATACTGTTAGCAGTTTGTCCAAATTAGTGGTGTGACAGGTCGTGCCTATATAACTTTTTTTATTATTATAATATTCTTCTTTTTTATGTTATATTTATATTTCTGTTACATTATATTTACCCATACGTGCCTCTAATTAATAGAGATGCAACCAATAATACCGCCTTCGTCGATATCGTCCAAAGGTTGGCTGGTAGAGAATGCTCCTAGCATTAAGGCCGCCTTTTGTACCACTCTTAACTGGTATAATAAAGAATAAATAAATAAATAAACTAGCAGAGCGGCAGTCGACCAGACACTTCAGATACTTCGCTCTAGACGTCTCAGAGTGCGGAAGCTGTGCCGGATTGCATGGCGATAATGCATCTCTATAAGTGTGCTATCCTGATATCTGTTTTGTGAAGTATTTAATTTGTAATTTGATAAGTCGATGGTCATAATGTGCAGACAGCGATCAATTATAGTTTTATTATATGTATAGACTAGCTAGCCCCAGCATACGTTGTTTTGCCATTTCGCAATATTCTTTGTTGCTGTTCCTCTCCTTTTCCTCTTAGCGTGATGTTCTATAGCCTTCCTCTATAAATGGACTATCTCACACTAAAAGAATATTTCAAATCGGTCCAGTAGTTCCTGAGATTAGCCCGTTCAAAAATCAATCAAACAAACTCTTCAGCTTTATATATTGGTATAGATATAGATAAGAAGATTACTACGAATAATTTATTGCTATAAAAAATTGATAATCCGTTAAATATTGATACAGATAATGATGTTTTTTATTATTTACTAACTTTTGAAGGCTCCTTCAACGCGTAAGCCCACAATCAGTCCACAAATATCTGTTCTCATCCCTCTAAGCACATTCGATTAACGCTAAACATTTTAAACGAATAAACGTTGACCCATCTTTACATTTGCTGTGGAGTAAATAAATAAATAAATAAATAAATAAATAACGCCACACATTTATAGAGTAGGAACAGAACCTTAAGCGAAGTCGCGTGTGAAAGCAAACTCACGTAATATGTGGATTAGCGGCCACAGGCGCAAGAAATCCCTCTAAGCTAACCGCTGATTTGGCGTAATGATATATTTTGGCAAACAGTTTCTACAGCTTTCAATTTTATTAGAAGCCGGCTATTCGTTTGAAGTGCGTATTTATTTGAATTACTTCCGCAATCTGTGTAATGCTTAGGCTTAGAGCAACGAGCCAATTACCTTGGTAAGCTTTGACTAATTTAATAAATAAAAATGCAAATCTTTGATCTTTTTACTCGTCATAATTATGACAAGTCGTAAATTTCCTCCTCCTATCTCCTTTTATATTTGGAGGATTAAATGTTTGCCACAAGTGTTCTAATAGCTGACTTTACACGCCATTCGTATTGAAACGGCTTAGAATACTAAATCTTTTTCCATATTGCCTTCAACCCATTAATGGCCCACTACTGAGCACGGGTCTCTCCTCAACACTGAGGAGGTCTAGAGCATACTCCACCACACTGCTCCAATGTGGATTGGTGGAGGAGTTAGTGGCCAACGTTGAAAAAACTTTAAGAAGAATTGAATAATACTTGACGACCCGCGGGGCATAATGATCGCAATTCGAAAGGTCCCGAGTTCATTTCTCAGCGGGCAGAAATTTGAAAGATGAGTTCAAATTTCTCTTCTCGGTCTGTGTGTACCTTTGTTTTTGTATATTGTCCACTGCATCTACGACGCAAGCAATTCTAATGAGCTATGTGTGTAGCGTTATTTTATTTTAATACTAAGCTTAAAAACCGGTTAAAAACAAAAAATCTAGTATATTAATAGTACACATCAAAGACTTATGAAACAAAATAATTACTGCCGTCTTGTGTCTCATTTGTGAGCCTTTGTTAGACAACTTAGTATATAAATAGCAAGTTGACCTGTGAGCGCTAACAAGCCTGTAGCACCTCAAGTTCTAAGTAAGTTGTTCCATGGAAACCTTGCTGGAAATTAATTTGTGAAATGTAATACCGAAACTTCGTTCTCCAAACTGGAAACCAACTTCACTTCCGTATTACTTGGAGGAGCTCGAATGTGTTTGGGCGGTGTTTCGAGCTTGACCCAATCGAGCTTACTTTGACACAACATTGTTCTATAGAAGATCTAGAAATCTTAGATGTCAATCAGAGCTCGAATGTGTTTGGGCGGTGTTTTGAGCTTGACCCAATCGAGCTTACTTTGACACAACATTGTTCCATAGATCTAGAAATCTTGGATGTCAATCATGAAATCCATTACATTCTGTTTCAACAGCCAAGGGAATTTTGACGAAATTCCCAATGCTTCGTAAAACGACTATTTCACGGACAAAACCGTAGGCAAAAACTAGTTGTATACTAATGGGTTGAGTGTGTAGTTATAATTATTTATTAAGATCAATCAATTGCGTGTCATCTGATAGGTATGGAATTCCATAAGGTACCTTTGAATCATTTTTATATTTTATCTAACTTCATAAAAAGGAGGGTGTTCTCTATTCGTCTGTAGCATTTTGAAATGAAATGCATTTACTTTGTAAAAATGTTGTTACAGGGGTGGCTAAAGAATCTCTAGCATTTGTATTTTTATTTAATAATGATTTTTAATGTATATATTTACGGCCGGTTTCTAAAAGGCTAATCAACGAAAAAATTAAGAAATTCACTGTCAAATCTATTGTAAAACGTCAATTGGATTGCAGAAAGCATGATTATTCAGAAACTATTCGCTAATCAACGTTTCAGCAACTCGAATTGACTTCAAAGAACCTTCACGTTTATATGCGCGTGAGATGAACGAAATTTTGACAAGCCTTTCAGAAACTGGCGGTTAGTGTATTAAACTACTCACTATATTTTTAGTGTATTAAATCATGATTTTTAAGAGGGGTACATATTTTGTGTTTCTTTTACTATTCTAAAGCTCATATTTGTCATGCGATCCCATATAAATTTTAACGATTTGAATAGTTTTAACTATGCCGAATAATGCTCATTAACATGATGCAGACAACTTCGCAATTTGAAGATTTATTACGATGTATTTACTTGAAATCGTTTTTTTTATTATGGGTATTAAAAAGCGATTATAGTTTAAGATTATCACGTGAAATACAAAAGTCTATACCCAATTCACGAATGAATAAAGAAAGATATGAAAAAATACAAGAAATCTTAATATATGTAAATTACACGTCACTGTGTTTGTCCGCGATGGATTCCTAAACTACTTAACCGATTTTAATTAAACTTTGCCTACCGTGTGCAGTTTGATCCAACTTGAAAGATAGGATAACTTACATCTCCATTTATAGTCACAATATTATTTCATTGCAAACTATTTGTTTAACATCTTACAAAGGATTAGTTCGATAAGATTCTAATAGATGGCGGTGTAGGTAATTAGTCGGCTAAATTGAGTATGTAAACCTTAGTCACAGCAACGCGTGGCCGAGTCTGCTAGTAGTGATATATAAAATTCCTTCTACGTCAAATATCTTATTATAATACAACACTCGTCATAGCTCGCGGCCTATTTACTAAACATTAGAATTGAAATCTCGTAAACGGCTTCACGTATAAAGAAATAAAATATTTTATTGCGGCCATGTTTTTCTATTCAGCGAGATTTATGTCGAAATGACGTCGTTTAGGGTACGAGAACGGACGGAATACTCACTTGTTACGATTGTGTGCCTACAACGAATAATAATAAGGAGATATATCACTCATGACGTGTTCCAAGATCGCGGTGTAGTGTTCTCGTCTAGAGAAATTCCCGAAATAAGCATTGAATCTTCGAAGAATGGTTTTATACAAATGCCGACAAATAATTAGGTTGTATTCTGGGAAGTGGTCACGCGAAAATGAGTAGCACCAAAGATATCACCGAACTAACCACGTATTACTTAAGTCAAAGTCAAATTATTTACTTCGTCTTAGGAACTTACACGCACTTAACGAAAGGCAAAATCAAAGTCACTTTAATCACAAATTTCTCCTCTTTTTTTAATGAATTCCAAATTCTATTTTTTATAGCTATTTACACATGTATTTGTGTTTCGTTGGCCGTCATTCAATTGTTTTTTTTTCTATTTTACTGTTATCGTTTTAGTTTACAAAATGGAAAACTTAAATATCGCGTTATTTACGAGTACGGAGTTCCATCGTAGCACCAGTACTGCGGAAACGACTTGAAGGGTTGCAAGAGAAAACATAGTTAATTTTTGGTACCAATAAATATAAATAAATAAATAACGCCACACACTCATAGCCCCTCACTAGGGTACCCTGTGACGTGGGTGCCATGGACAACACAGAAAGACAACCACGCGGGTGGCGTATTTGAATATTTTTGTTCTGGAAATTTCGACCTGCAGAACAAGCCCCGTGGACGGCCTGAGACTCAAGTTGATAATGAAGAATTAATGGCTATTGTGGAAGCGGATCCATCGCAAACCACGTCGATATAATATATTATACTAGATGATCCAGCAAACTTTGTTTTGCCATATAAATTATTATTTTAGAACTATTTTGATAACCATA
>DWJN01005784.1:0-11194 GCA_018248895.1 Carystus phorcus
CCGGCACCTTGTCTTCTTCTCCACATACTCCATGACATCAGCAGCCTTCGTGGTGTGATGGAGACGGGAGACATAGACATTTTTGCCAAGATAAGTATTGGTAGTTATATTATCTACCGACTAAGTATTGAAAATTGAAAATCTGTTGTAAAGTAGGTAATTACTACCACCAAGCGTAAATCTGTGTAAAATAACTACGCCTTTTCTTCTGATGGATGATAGATACTTCAGAATTTACAAACTTCAGTGATTTGACCCGTCGTATACTTAGCTTCCTTTTAATTTCAACTCTCCATAATGTTTGCACCTTCATCAAGAAATATTGATACAATTTTTTTAAGGAGGACAGGTCTGTTATCTCCACCGATACGAACTCAGTAGAATAGTAGATTGACTGACAGCTATCGTAAAGTTTCTGCTAAAAAATTAAAGTACTTATCCTAAAATCGAAACGTATAAATTGATATTTACAATTTCTAAAGCACTTTTTTACTTTTATACTTTTACACATTTACCCGCATGCTAAATAGCGGTTAATATTTATCTGGCTGTATACAAATATTGTTACTTGTATGTACTTAACCAAAATCCGTATTAATTTCATATATTAATCCAGATCCATCAAAATTTCCTACAACATATTTCTTACAAGTATTTAGCCGATAACATTGTTGCAATGTTGGTTTCTGTTCTGCAACTAAAACACGTCGATTTTTAAAACCTCGGTTTAAGTTTCACGCTTCACAAAATCACAAATAAGATACTAAAAATATTAAATCACTTCTTATTAGCACGGCAATTTGGCACGACGAGTGAAATAAGTCGAACGGACCAACTGGTCCCAATTGTAAATTGTTTTTTTTCTTTGCAGAAAAGGTCCGTGGTGTTGGAGTGATGACGTTTGTTTTGACTTACACTGACACTTGCGTGTAAAGAACGTTTATGTTAGGGTTCCCATCAATAACACGAAAAGGGATGGCATCGACTTGGTTGCTTATGTTTCGTAGTAGGAGCGACGACGGCCACACACTATAAGTTTAAATTTTATTCAATTTTTGACCAATAAAAAATATCTTATATATCTATTTTTAAAGTAATCATTGGCATTCAATTTACTACAACAGAAAGAGAATAATTGAGAGTATTTAAAAATGATCTTAAAGTTAAAAAATTTAGATTTTTATTTTACTGTATTCTGTATTGACCAATGTACTTTTTAAGTTGGTTAATTTAAAAACTGTCAGAAAAATCGTTTTACATTGTCTTTCAGTTACCCTATACGCTAACCTTACGTTTAAAATTAAATTATAGGTATTATTTGATTTTGTTTCTTGACTACCTATCTTGACTTGTATGTTGTACAACTAATATAGAATTATTTAAAAAAACACTGATTATCGAATGTAAAACAAACGCGAACGTTGAATCAGTTACTAATTAAACTTCAAAATGTATGCCTAACTAGCGTCGTTTGATGCTTGTAACGCCATCTCTTATCAATTGACCGAACTACTTCCACATCAATGTAGAGAGCCAGTTTATCCTCGTTACCAATTCTATTATGCTTGTGTAAGTCCCTATTGTACATAGTATTGATTTTATACCATAAATTATACACTTTATTTCAATAAACTCCTAGAACACTGACGGCGACTGAGTGTTTGTTTAAACAACAAAATGGTAAATTGGCTGCTTTCAATAAGAAGGTGCCTTGTACTGTACGGCGATCTAAATTAACCAACAAAGTTTAAATTTAACGCAAGTTGTTTTAACTTTTATGATAAAGGCCTTTAGGTTCATAATAGTAAAGGCATATTTCGTAAAGGTGCGTGAATTCTGTGGTTCACTGTGCACGCGGTCGGTCGGTGGTGAAGCGCCCTGCTGCGCGAGGCCCCTAAAAACACACAGACCGCGGGGCGCCGCACTCTGCCCGCACCTTTTACTAATAACACCGTCTTTCCCTCTGTCATGCCTTATTTCATCTGAATATCCCTCGTTTTTTCCACGCGTTCGTTTTTTCATCCTCCGAACCGACCTCGAACAATAACAATAAAACGAGTCCCTGATGATAGTAATCCTTCATCTTCATTGTCTTTTGGCAGTTTCGTGGAATAAAATATGTTGTGTTCTTGCGACCTGATGTCTGAACGTCATATTATAAATGGCGTCGTTTAAAATATTTTAATACCCTCTACATCACAGCGATATTAATTTAGTACGCTTGAGTTGAGCGGCCTGGGTGCCACTACTGGAATGTTAAATGACGGATTACAGACCTCCGAGATTGTAAGATAAACCCTCGGAATCTCACTGATTCTATTATAGCACTTTATAACATCGTTATTTTTTCTTACTCTGTTTGTCCTTATAAGTACTTAATCGTAGTGAAACAGCTCTTACAATATCGCGTCATATCATAAACTTCCATCGGAGGGATCACCTCATAATACGGATTGGTTAAAATTGCGTATGCCTATTACCTCTAATTATTCGGAAGAGTAATTAAATAGATATCTATAAATAATCTATGGAAAGATTGATTTAACGTAACTTAGCAACTGTTACTATGTAAACATATTTAACAGTGATTTTACGGAGTAGCTTATAGCTCGCAATATTTGAAATTTAATTATATAAAATGGTGAATATAACAGTTGATATGGTTCGTAATAAAGCAGAACATCACGACCGACTATTGGCTCCATTAGAAGAAATTGCGCTTCATCAGGAAAACATAGAAAAAATTGAATATATTCAAGACTGGTGTCCGAAGCTGAAAATATTACTCATGCAAAGCAATCTTATTGCCAAAATTGAGAATTTAAACAAATTAAAAAATCTTACATATCTTAATTTGGCCCTCAACAACATTGAAATTATAGAAAATCTGGAACGGTGCGAGTCTCTACAAAAATTAGATCTAACACTTAATTTTATAGGTGAAATTGTAAGCGTAGAAACTTTGGTTCATAATTACAATCTTGAAAATTTATATCTTACTGGAAACCCGTGCACTGACTATGATAATTATAGAGATTTTGTAGTTGGAACGTTGCCGCAACTTACTACATTGGACGGGAAGGAAATTGAAAGATCTGAGAGAATACGAGCATTGCAAAACCTGCCTATTATTAAATCAGATATACTATTTGAACAAGAAAATTACAGATATCAGCGCAAGTCACAAAAATCTCGTTTAGAAAAAAGTATACAAGAAAAGTGGGAAAATGAATATAAAGACATGGACCCCAATGAAAGAAATAAAAAATTTTGGGCTGAAAAATGTGAACATGCGCCAGAAGTGCGACATGAAATAGAAAAAATGAGACAGTTAAAGTTAAAAAGCAGTGAAACTCCACAAAAAGTAGAGGAAATACGTATTTACAAGTATTTCGCTCCAGACGGTAGACCTTACAATATAAATCAACCAAAAATCAATTTCAATTTTAACGACGCAGAACCTGACAAGTACATTTTAGATTTATCGATTTATAAACATTTGGAAACAAGTTTGTTGGACATTGACATCCAACCAAATTACGTAAGAGTCACAATCAAAGGTAAAATATTTCAACTGCATCTACCGGAAGAAGTTGATATCACGAACTCAACCGCTCAAAGGTCTCAGATTACCGGTAGTTTATTAGTAACAATGCCAAAAGTAAATGTTATAGTAAAAAACCGTGATTTTTTAAAGAAAGTCGTAGAAAAAAAAGACATTCTCACAAAACAGGACCGCAATATTTCAGAACAAACTAAAAGAGAATATTTAGAAATAGGCTCTTCAGACAAAGTGTTGGACCTAACATGTATGACCAAAAATAATTCGAAACCAACATACGTAGACTCGAGGTTCAGGTTCAATAACAAACAGCCTTCACCGGATTTTGTTGATAATCCAGAAGTTCCAGATCTTATTTAAAATTTGTCTAAAGTTCAAAATAAAAATATCGTTGTTATGATTTATATTCGGATTTCAATTAATGTCCTCATTTTTAATTATCTTCAAACAATTCGTATCAATTCAGTCTATATTTAAAATTTATGGGTGGGTACATATCCCAAGGCACAGGACATAAATTAAACAAAGTATTTATTTGAACATGTAGGTATTTTATACTTACACAGTACAAAAAACAATAGCAACCTTAGTTCAAATTTGGATACATTTTATTAAGCTAACGTCGCTGGTAGTGTTTGCTTACTTAGTACACAATCATTTTCTAAATACATCAATAATCGTGTACATTATGATTAAGCAGTTATAATTAAAATTATTTTAAAATAAATAATGACTTAGTTTATAATATTTTTTGCCTATAACTAGCTGACAAATTAGAATTTGAAGCAAAAGGGTGATAGCCAGGGGTGCTTCACGGAGATAGTAAATAATATTAATGACTTAACAATAATATTCATAATATAATCCTTTTGCAAGCCCTACGGCTTCTGTCACCTCTTACCACACCCTGGCTTGCCGGCGTTGAATTGGGGTTTGTATTTTAGTCCGCCCCAATATGGTCAAAAACTGCATGATAATTATATATACTTACTATATAATTGTATCTAATTTGTCACTCGGCATTATTGAATGAACTTACCTATAAAAGAGTAGACAATAACAAATATTCAGGAATCTCTTTGTTAGCTTACCTATATTTTATTTAGGTACAAGTTTTGGCATTATTAAGTAGAATAAAATATGGACGAGTAACCTATAATTGTACGTTCTTATTAGACTTAGATTAGATTATATACAATAGCTACTACTGCAATAATTATGAGTAACATTTCAGGCAATAGTCATACACCATACACACAAATAACTGACTGCAAAACCAACGAACTAACTTTAATTTTCTTGTGTAAACTCCAGGCACTGTTAACAATAATATGATTTGGTTAAACCCCTCACAAGAAACTGAGGCTAACCAAAGTTTGGATGACTGGATTCAGATCCAGTAGAGCTATCAGTAGCTCTGGGCGTAACAGTTTGAAGAGGGCTAGGAATAGGTCGTTCTGAAGAGATATTCTTGACTAACCCAAGGCTCAATCGCCTGTAGCTCCTTGAATGAAAAGAGTTCATCAGACTTGACGTGCATCCACTGTGTCGTTGGTCGAGTATCCATTGGTTTCAGGTGTCGTTACCATTAGGGAGAGGAAACCATCTATGTCGTGAATTTCCTTTGAGGTAAATTTAGCTGATATCTGGTGCCGGCCAGCCCAGGGTGGGGTCAACTTGAACTGTGCTGTGGCGAACTCACCAGGTGCTACATTCTGGAATAAATGTGCCATGCGTTAATGTTTTTCTTTTTTTTACAGGCTGATAAATTGTAAACATATTTAACATACATAACTACCACGTTATGAATTTGTTGAAGGCCCATAAAAGAAAAATATGATTTTTTTTTAGACATTGATTAGCGTGTTTTGCAGCTTTACTCTTAATGTTGCGTAACGGATGGTATGGACACATATTGCAATCAACGTAAGATTCTCAAATATTTCATGGTTCATTAATGTTTGCCTTCGTCATAAATTGAACACGAGTCTCTTAGCACAGCTGGCAATGTTCTAAGCTATAAAATTCGTCTAAGCACAAATTGGATACTAGTCTACAGACATTGATCTTGGAAGCTTCAATTATTATTTTTCTTACCTTTGGCAGGTAAGATGTGTATGGAATGTTTATTAATCTTACCTCGCGTAGTTCAATCTTGAGTTGCTTATCCAATCCCGGACCTTGTATGTAGAATTTTCCGTTCTTCAGAGGAATAGGCAGTGGATTCTCCAGCTTCACTGTTACGTTGAACTCTTGCCGCGACACTGGCTTGCCGTCCACTGTGATCTTGATATCAGGGTTCCTCACTCTGAAGTCATCTTGGGCGAAGAAGTCGAAGTTCCTCTCCACTATCGTTGCAATACATGCGATGTTGAATGACGCCTAGAATGAATGTTTAAATTAATACAAATATCCTTAACGTTATGTTGTATTTACGCAGATTTAACAAGTCCTTGTTATAGATTGAATTTCCTGCAATTTTGAATGCAATGAAATGATTAGCATCAGTGAGCAGTACATAGTAATGTACATAGTAATGTACTGAGCAGATCTTCTTAAATGCATTAATTAAATCAAGATTTGTAAACTATATAACGGCTTTGAAATCCTTACGCACCTGATCCACAAGTTTCTTGAAGTAATCATCAAAGGTCACAAGCATGGTAACCTGCTCCTTGGCTTCTGGCGCCAACGTCATGTCGAACTCGTCTCGCTTGACGGAATCCCCGGTCACTCCTGTATATGTCACCGAATCAACCCTCAGTACTCCTTTAACATTGTGTTTTTCTGTCATGGAACGGTTCTTCATGTGAAGGATCTGAAAATTAAAATCTTGGGATAACGAAAGGCGTCGATATATACCTACTTATGATTCATTATTACGACTTATTAATGACTTCATGCAGGATTAGTTTGTCCATCACGGTAACCAAGTAGGGAGGATTGATGAATTCAAACACACTTGAAAATATTATAAAGTAGTTTTAGGCACTCAGCCTTCTTTAAAATGTTTTACTTGACCAAACCAAATTATAATTTAATTTTAATACCACCAAAACTTTTTATAATATCAAAGCTAAACAGGTACATACATGCCAGAGATTTTGGTTTGTAGTATATTTTATGTTAAAAAAAACCTTAATTCCGTTACTGTGCCTATCTGAGTTTACTCCAAAATTTTAAGTATAGGTATTAGATATCTACGTTTTATACTGAATCCTGGAACGTAACTATTATTTATATTCCACTCATACGATTAAAAAAATATATATGTATATATATGTATGAAAAACGGCATTAAATTCTTAGATAATGTTTAAATTTCAACCAATTAAATATGAACATTATAAAAAACACCTACTAAAGACGAATAGCAATTGTTTCAGTCATGGTTTCTAAGTTATAAAGGTAGAACCATGTTTATATGAATGAAATCAGTTTAATTATAAAATAGCTTTTGCTCTGTTGTAAATATCAGGCGTACCTAACTCTAGATAATGAATAAAATAATCCACACTTGATATACGAATGGTTTATCTACGTATCCAACTCTATAAATCTATTAACAACTTCGACATAAAAACAACGCATTTGAAGGAGCACTAAATTGATTATTATATAATAAACAATATTTAATGCCAGGTGCCGTTTCAACGTAGTTATTCCAATAAAAAGTCATGTTAAATAAATAAAATTAAACACTTACGACAGTAAAGTCCTGTCCGATCTTAATGTCGTCTCTAAGCTCGAAGTCGAAGATTACGTCGTTAAATGCGTCGTTGAGGTAATATCTCGCGAAGATACTCTCAGACTTTCGTAATGCTTTCTCCATAGTCTGTCGTTCCTCAAATGTTCTTTCTGGATACTTGTATAAGTGTGTAATATCCTAAAAATATTTTAATATTGGGCTGTAATACGTTTAAATGTGAATAGATCAGTCAAATAAACTTTTATTATTAAGGCGCCTGTGCATAAGTAAGAGCAATATGTTCATAAGAATCCGATGCTATTCTTTTCGGTAATATTTCAAATATCCGTCTCATTGCTCTTTAATATATTTTATGTTTATATAAACATTTCGTATTTATGAGAATATACAGTGTTTTAATATGAAAGAGTGTTTGGAACTGAAATTTACGATATTCGACGAACTATGTGGCGTAATAGTCACAAATCATGATCGCCGTTTAGAGCCTCTTTAGAATGATTCCCAGCGGGACGAAAATTTGAGGGATGCCTTTTAATTACTGTTTTCGATCTGTGCGTGTGTGTGTGTCCTTGTCTTTGTGTGTTGTCCATGGCACCCACGACACACTGACTTCTAGTGTGGTGCTATGAGTGTGTAACCTTATTTGTGAACCTATGCTTTGTAAACATTTACCCATGCTCAGGCCACTACATTACATTACATGTAGGACCAATCTAGTTTTATCAACGATTGACTGCTACTTGTAGAACCTTTAGTTGATCGTTTTTAAATGGTACATTAAAGTTATAATAACGCCCAATTTTATTACACACCTCTCTTTCCATTTTTCCTATAGCTTTAGTAGAAAGATTCTGACCAATAGATGTGGTATCCCGCGCCAGAAGTTTAAGAGGCTGAATCTCCCCTGAGTACTTCCAAAGAACCTGAAATAAAATCAAAACTGATTTAAAAATTATGAGTTATACAAAGAAGAAAGACTCAGAATTAATCCAATTTTACCAACGCCAATTCTACTGAGTCGGTATTATCAGCATAATAATATATTATATATTATCAGCTTATCAGTATTAACTAATTATTCCATTTGGGGTAGGTCTCCACAATGATTTTGATCCACAATTGGAACAAACATGATTTAAAACTGGGTCAGCCAGCTTGTGGTCTTTACAGACACTAATAGAACCTAATTTTACTACAAACGAATAATATTTCCTTATTGATTTGACTGATCGTGAATCTACGCTGGTATATATTGAAATGTAACATTAGGAAAATCAGTTTTCAAAATGCACATCGCATGTACTCGTGTTATAATAAATTTAACAACATTTTCTATTGCGTACAAGATATTGAAGCACTTAAAATAAACGTAAATTATTAAGAAAATATCGGTATCATAAAATAAATACAGTTTCAATTATCAAAATTTAAACATAGCGGAGAAACTATTTGATTAAAATCCATTAAAATGTGGTACAAGTATTATTTACCTGCCCACTTCTTGCTTGCCCATTAAAATGTGGTACAAGTATTATTTACCTGCCCACTTCTTGCTTGCCCACTTACTTCATACAACTCATGACGTATACTTAAATATTATACTAATATTCTACTAGATGTTTCTATTATTTGAATCGATCCTCGTGCAGTTGAGACTACGTGGGCAGTGGCAAATGAGCTGTATTCATTTGCAAATTGCAATAAATGTTACGCTGACTAACTTAGTAAACGGGTGCATAATTAATTATCTACATTAATATATATGTATTTCTATCAGTATACTCGTATATTTAACTTTGTACATACAACGCCGAAAGTTTTATAAGTAAGTACTGTTTATTTTTAGATGTTAACAATATTTTTATTTCAAAGTAAAAATGGTTAGTTGCGCAATTATAGTTCATGCTAATATCTCCATAAAACTTATGACTACAATGCATCTAAAAATACCTTGATCTATTTGTACGAAATTATACTTTGGCTTTACGTACCTTATCTGCATTGACTTGTGCGAAAACGTAAGAAACATCATATGGTCTCTGAAGTTCCCCATCCCGGACTGCTCTAAGAGATGAAGGTCCGCAACGGTAGACATCTTCAGACGTCTCCTGTGGGGTAGAGTCGATGGCCTGCCAGCCCCCGTAGTCCGAACCGAGATCTGGACGATCCATCCATACCTGCGAACATTAAAGATGATATACTAACCGCGAGTTTCTGAAAGGCTTGTCAAAATTTCCTACATATAACACGCATATTAACGTGAAAGTTCTATGAAGTTAAATCAAGTTTCTGAAACGTTGATTAGCGAATAATTTCTGAATAATCATGCTTTCTGCAACCCAATTGACGTTTGACTTTGACGTTTGATTTGACAGTAAATTTCTTAATTTTTTCGTTGATCAGCCTTTCAGAAACCGGCCGTTGGTATGCTAAAAAGCCACTAAAAACGACAACTACCTACTCTTCTTTCTTACCCGAAAACGAACGTGATGCTATTGTGTTCCTGATTTCATAGGCGGTGATGATTACATACCATCACATCTTCAAACATTTATCAAATGCTTATAAAAGGAAATATATATAATCATTTAAAAACTATTCTTAAAAATAAGTATCTAAAAGAGACACAAACTATAACATACATATATTTAAGTAAGTACACGGAAAATTAAAAAAACATAAAATAGTTACTAAGTGTTACAACTTTATTTGTTTTTATCAGACAAATCAAGTCTTCAATGTGTCTCGAAATAGATGGAGTTATAAATTTAGTAACGTAAATAAAGACAATAAACATTTATTGGGATCGTTAAATGTGATATCTACGCCCAAGGCTGGACTGAAATGGGCTGAACTATAAAATAAGTAGTTTTAAGAGATGAGTAAGCCAAATCTATTCAATTTTAAGAGGTGTATATATTTATCTGATTCTTCGGCCGTAAACAATGTTCCGTCGATTTTCAATATCAGTCTAATTACTATAGCAGAAGTAAGACGGATAGGTAGATATTAATCTAACGTAAGTAGCTGTTGACATCTACAGAGAAATTCTGAAAAAAATACTACAAAGTATTCATAAGCGCTTATGTACAATGCAGTCCGCTTACAATGCACTATTGCCTTTATGAAACTACCAACCACGCATCTCCCATAAATATCAGGAGGATATACTAATTGTCTCGTACAAATTATAAAAAGACTAGTGTACAAAAGTGTATAAAAAGTAGTGTGTATAAAATACTGTCCATCACACAAAAGTTGAATTTTAGATCTGTTGATATGTTTTAGATTTGTTATCTTGTTGATTTTTAGATTAGAAATTATAGAATCTATGTATATAATAAAACTGTAACTGAACACTGTCTGTACATAACATAAGTATATTTAAAAATTCATAATAGGAGGGGCCTTTATATACGCTTGAAAACCCAAGACAATGTTTTATCATTTTGTCATGTTTATGCACGCTAATTTCAGAAACAGTTTATCCGATTTGAATACAGTTTTCAGGATTATATTGTGAGGGGCCTCACTTAATATTTAGTGTATTTTTTAAAACGCTTAAAAATAAAGAAGTCAATTAATGGAATGTCAATTTATGTGAATCATTGGCTGTTAGATGAAACGAAGTTAGCCAAGTCGCCTTTTATTTACAGATTTTCTTACACACCTCATTCCATACGTGATAGTTCCATACAGAGTCTCTCGTGAACTCGTCCAAAGTGTTTCCATCGTCGTCCTTGATAACGTCGATGGTCAAGCTGCCCTGACTGTCGTGGGCCGCGTCATACCCAGACACCGGCCTGCAGGGTATCCCCAGCGCTCTGCAAACTAAAATTATCACCATTAATCACTACATAGTATAAAACAAAGTCGCTTTCTCTGTCCCTATATCCCTATGTATGCTTAAATCTTTAAAACTA
>DWJN01005785.1:0-11194 GCA_018248895.1 Carystus phorcus
CCTATTGATAGTAACTGACCTACAACAAAATAGTGTCAATAAACGACATTATTTTTTTAAGTTAAATTATTTATTACTGCGATTAACGATACGTTTCTTGACCGTAATGTCATGATTGTAAAACTAATCAATTTATCTAGAAACTTGGCTTTGTGAAAATGTCTTGGTCTGCAACGGAAAAAACCGAGAATGTTTAGAAATAATAAAGAGGTATATTAACGGTTTTATTGAATATTAAGCATTAAATAATAAGAAAATGTTTACTACAATCAGAAATTAAAATATTCAAGAAATTTGAATTTTGCAATTCCAGGTAGATTGGGCTTTAGCACAGTACAGATCATTTACACACTACGTATGGCTTTAGTGTCAATCGATTGATCATAGACATAATACTCTAGATTATAATACTTTTAGACAATGATTCATCACAAATTATGCTATCAAGATAAATTAAAAGTTTATTACGTAAAAATTACTGAATGAATTTTCTTTGCACTAGTTCGTGTATCAGGTAATGGTAACCGTTTAATATTTATGAAATTTGTTTATTTATAACACCCAAGAAATGAACAGAAGAGCAACTGAGTGAGCGAGCAGTGTCGTATACGAACCTAAGTAACAACAAGCTTATAGATATTATCAATGTATTGCAGGACAAAAAAGAAGCGGAAAAAATATTTTTTTAGCGTATTAATGAATAGAAAGTTATCCGTTTCTCCTTTTTTTCTTTGCTAAAAAGTATTCAAGTCTGAAACAATTTGGACGATTTTACTGTTTAAGAACAAGAATATAAATGTACAATGAAATAAGTAACTACTAAAATAGTAAAGTACTGAATTTTAAAATCTCATACTACCTACCTTTTAACCGATTTTCTAATATCAAAGAACAATCTTATAGCGGTTACAGACTCACGCGAGAAGTCTCGCCGAGAAATTGCGCGAGAACCGAAAAAGTATCTACTGTCATGCGACCTTCTCTTTTGCATTCTCGATCGTCATCCAGAATGGAAGACAGTGCAGCGACTTTGGTTTTGTGTGCATTAGAATAGTATAATCTTGTTAATACTAAAATTAGCTCATAAATTAATTTATGTACTAAAGTAATAGCTTGGCGACCACAGACTATTTTATTTTAATTAAAAAGGTGGGTACCTAATACACACAACGGTCGCACTGAGACCGAACAAGAATGTGATACCGTTCTCTTTTATCACCCGAGGAACCCTTTGAAGCGGGAAAAATACCGAAACCTATCGGAGAATAGGCGACCGCAGGAACGAGACCGCGAGAAAGCGGACACATTCACGTTTCTCGGGCGTTCTCGGCGTGAGTCTGTAGCCGCTAGTAAATTTATGCATCGCAAACCACAATACTGTTACTCTTTTGTCAGGTATAAAAAAATCTAGCTCTTGTTTCTCTGTCTCTGTTGTCTTATCTCAGTGTTATAATATTTATGATAGTTTATAGACATTTTTTGTTTTCCATCTAGTAGGTACTTCGAAAAGAATTATCGGCGAAGACTGAAGTCGCGAATTTCATAGAGTACTTTATATAATATTCTTAAAAATAAAACATTTTGAGACAACGAAGTTTTCTGTATTTTTGAAAATAATGGTTTACAATACATTCAATTGATTTGCTTTCTCTTTGTAATTCATTAATTGTGCCCTGGCGCGGCGCCATAGCGAGTGGCGAGCCATAACAAATGTCTTTTTAGAAGTCAATGACACATAAAAATAATTATATTTTGCTGATGATTTAATTTTTTTAACGTTTAAAATGCCTTTTATAAATGACCCTGGCTTATTCTGTTTAAATTCAAAAAATAAATTTCTGTATATTAACTTGCTTTGCAATAAAGTTAACAGTTAAGCCGCGTGGTTAATATAATAATACATGTATTATGTGTGACTCTGATAGACATAGTAGATTTGTCTGAAATCTGGATCTGTTTGGTGTAAACTCTATTTTTTCTATACTTTTTTACTAACTTTTTTATATTTCTTTGTCCTTTTTCATTTTTTAAAATACATATTTGACTTATATTCGAATGAACGTTTCAAATAGGTAGTGATAAAATTATCTCATGGCAACATTGTCAAGTAATAAAAAAAGTAAAGTGTTCAGCGGACGGACGTCGTTTCGACTTTTGTATTCCGTCATGCAGTAATAATTTTTCATTCATGAATTTATAGTTAAAAGTGATTTAAATGGTGTCGTCTACGTGAACGCTAGTTAGATTGTAGATAAAAATGATATTCTAGTATTCGATATCGACTAGTTCACCGTGTAGTTCTTGATAGCTCTGTGACAAGTACGGTAATGGTGGCCATGTCATGAAAATCCCCACAGCCATGGATGATAGCTCCGTATCTCATCACAACGGAGGGCAAGTGGGATCTCAAATCGGAGTCAGTGTAAATAATAAACAAAACGAAGAAACGAACCAAAGTGTCCATTATTCTATACCGGGCATTTTACATTTCATCCAACATGAATGGGCAAGATTCGAACTTGAGAGATCACAATGGGAAGTGGACAGAGCTGAGTTTGAGGTGATTATTTTCGTATTTACATCGATTTCAAACTATAATATAATGTAGGACATAACACTTTCATAGATAGTTTCCATTATAGACCATGTCTAAATAAAATGTTCTTTCAGGAGATTAAATTGGCTGTTAAATTACAAAAATAGCATAACTAGTATTTATATATCGTTTAACGTTCGTTTGTCTTATAGTATGTGTTAAAATTATTAGTAACACATTGCAAATTTACTATAAGGAAATAATTACAAATGTAGTCAAAGCTGTCAAATCTGGCAGGGCATTGCACTTTAACTGGGTACTATTATGTACCACTATTGTTTTGTGTCATATCTATCAATATGAATTGCGAGTTTCCTTTACTTATTTAGTGTTGCTAATTTTTTTTATAACAATTACCTGTTTCTTGTAACATAAATTATTATAACCTATGTATATCAGAAAGTTAAAAGACCTTTCTACAAATAAATATCTTTTTAAAAGGAAACTTTGCTACGGATAGGAAATCTTAGGCATTAAAATAATATACAGTTATTTGAGATTTTTTGTACCTTCTGTTTGCATTATTGTGTGTACAGATAATAGAATGTAATTAAACAAAACACATAATAGGTGACTTATATAATAATATTTTTATATATTATTGCCTTTAATGTAGAAAATATTAATGATTTATATGAAAGTGATATAATGTATAGGATACATACAATATTTTTGAAAATTAGTTTATTATTCTTTGTTCTATCTATATTTGTATGTATATAGTGCTTTTGAAATTCTTTAAATTTTTATTAAGGAATTGTATGTTTTTCCTATTTAGTATTATTTTTAAAAGGTGTAAATACATTTAAATAATAATGGAGATTTAAGCATTTAGAAAGTTAACCAAAATTGCAAAGAATGGAGCAAAAGACATGCCTCTAGTTGTAACGTTAAAAAAGAAGAATGTTACAGCATGGAGGAGTCTTAAATTAACTAATTAATTTCATAACTAATTATGATGGGCATTCTAAATCAATTATAGTTATTCCTTATTTATCTAATTTTTCACTCAGTTCTTTTTTTATGATTTTGCTGTTGAAATGTTAATCTGTTTTACTAATTTGAAAGAAATTACTACGGCAGTTGTCTTGGGTCTTAAATTAATTTAGTTGAGTGTAAATACACTTATGATATAGTGTTATTTGAAGTTAAAGTATGCCATTACTTCAACAAATTTACTGTAATAGTCCTGGAAGATTAATTGGCAAGATAGTAGTAATAACTGTCTGTAATTGTGTAACTGAGAGTTACAGGATCTATGGAGAGTCTACAGTAACTCTCAGTTGCACAATTATGGATAGCATTTAACTAATGTCCAAGCAATACTGTCTTTAAAATAACTATCTGGATTGTAACCTTTTGTTATAACTATACATTTGTTAAAAGGTTTAATAGTTACTGTAAGGTATTATCATTGTAGTTTTATTATTAATTTTAATACATCTTCCCAATTAACTAAGTCTGAAATTTGGTCCAATCTACCTACTGCCACCCTATCTCTAGCAATATTTTTGTACACATCACTTCTAAGACAAATTTTTGTTTATTTTTAATAACCAACAGTCATTTGTTAGTACTTGCGTTTAAAATTGTGAAATTAATAAATAAACTTTTATACTTTTGATATTCTAAACTTGGTTTTTTATGTAATAGGCACGGATCGCCTTCCTCCAAGGTGAGAGGAAGGGCCAGGAGAATCTAAAAAATGACCTAGTAAGGCGGATTAAAATGTTAGAGTATGCTTTAAAACAAGAAAGAGCAAAGTTCCACAAGCTCAAGTATGGAGTGGAACTTCAGCAGGGTGATATGCGTCCACCTCCGGAAGAGCCCACTACGGAACCAGAGCCTGCTGAGCGGGCACAGTGGAAGCAGGGACGCCAGCTTATCAAACAATACCTGCAGGTTTGTAACCAAGTATTGAAATTTTTCTTTAATTTTAACTAAGGGTCATTGGTGATTGGTAAATATAAGATCATTGCTTTCAACCCATTGATGGCCCACTACTGGGCATGAGTTTCTTCTCATCACTGAGGAGGTCTAGATAATACTCCTCCACACTGCTCTAGTGTGGATTGGTGGAGAGGTTAGTGGCCAACTCAAGTGTTGGAAGTTAAGAATTACTTTAACTTATAATTGATCAATAATTTTCTATACTGAACAATTGTCAGTTTTACTTAAACATGAAATGTTGTTTACATTGGCATATATTCATAAAGATCAGATAAAGTATGTTCATATAATTTTTTCGATTGTCATAAACATAAGTTCTGCTGTTACTTACGTTCACATTGATTGGTCTACAGGAAATAGGCTACACAGATACCATTCTTGATGTTCGCTCAAACCGAGTACGGACGTTGCTTGGTTTAAATAATGAAGAACAGGCAGATGACCCAAACTACAGGAACTATGATAAACAGCACTACTCTATAAATTCATTGGCGCGCAAGTATGAATATGGTATGTAAAGTATTTTTGTTAACCTTATATCTTTATAACATATAAGATTTATGACGCAGAGACAATCATGTATGATTTGAGTCTGATGTAACATACTTAATACACTTTCTAAATAAAAACTGAGAAAGTGAAAATGAAAGTATGACAAAGTAGAAATTTTGTCTTTTTCTCAACATAATTGTGTTGAAATAAAATTTAACTTGATACAGCCTGGTTCTACTATCCTCAATGGTCTCAAAATTTGTTCTGAAGTTTTTTGGTATTCTTTTTTTTACTATACTTTATATTTTTAGTACTATATAGTATACTATATATTTTTAGTATACTTTTGGTACTTCTAGCCTTGTTTTCTTGGCTGCATTGATGATATCTATAGTCTGTTGGCCATGGTTGCTGGTTTTTTCTTTTATATGCTATTCATAATAAAACGAAAACTTATATATTACGACAAAATATAAAAAAATAGTTAAAGAACAGTGTTATTACTTGAGTAGTCATTAATAAACTGTTATAATTGCGTACAGATTATGCAGTGAACTATTATACTACTTAAATTAGTATAATACACGTTACAGTTAAACTAATGTAAAATTATAATTCAGCGTAAATGTGTAAAATTTAAATTTATTTAACTATAAAAATTGAAGTTGATTCATTGCTATGTAAAACTTGGTGCAAAATCAAGTCACACCTTACTATATTATTTTTTTTGGCCCTTTAATTTTTAAATTCATAATTCATTACGCGTAAAACAACTCGTCAAAAGCTGTTTGCTCGGGGCGATCGTTATTAGTCCCTCGCTTAATTTATATGTATCGTAGTGTACAGTAATAGTTATTCGTCGCTTCCTTCGTTGGACATGGTACATACGTCACCGCGTACATTTTTGCAAGGTGAATGCGACGTGCACGTTGGCACCTTCTGCTTTTGAGTGGCTTCATTGGCCAGCATCGGCCGTCTGTCGGATCCGTATCGTTAATCCGCCAGTAACGCTTGTCAACCGTTCTCCTTATAAATAACAGTTGCTATGTTTGAGATAAATAGTGCCCTATAAAACCTTTTCCTTAATCATTATAAATGTTTCTGTATAAGTAATGTAAATCGCTTTTCATGAGTCCATAAATTATAAATCGCAATAATTATATTATCCATGATTTTTATTACAATATCCGTCGATTTTTTTTATGATAATGTTAACCAAATAATAAAATGCTAACGGTTATTGAGTGACTGACGTCATATAGCCATGACCAGTGGACGTAGAACCATGAAACTTTGTATACTTATACATACTCTCAACATGTAGGGAAGTACTAAGACAAGGTGTTTTTCATATATTTTCCCCTAATGGGATAAAATGGGTGGTAAAAGTTACGTAAAGAAACGAGTACGATTCACTTGTAACCGAATAAATTCACACTTTTTATTGCAATTCCGTCATTTCCGCGAAACAACCAGCTACTAAGTGGTAATAGCTCTGAAACATCTGTTTGTTTATTGGAAATTAATGAACTAACCCTATTATTAATAATTTCGTACCCTCGAATTAATAATATTTTTTTCATAACAGTAAGATCTTAAAATTAGGTACAACAAATATGGGCATAAAAGTTGCAGCGTTGCTGCAATAGTAAAAGTTAATAGGTTCAATTATTACATTAGATATTTTTTGGAAAGTTTGATGCAGAGTGTACATATTTGGTGTTGTTTTAAAGGCAAAGTATATATATATTCCTTTGAAATGGTTGTCTATTTTTCTTTGAAAACCAGTGAATAGATTTAGATGATGATTTGCATACTTATAAGCTTATATCATGAATGTATGCTTTGGATACTTTTTATCAAAGAAAACAGATCAATTCCCTCGGGATAACGTATACAAGATATGGAGGTTCTCTAAAGACTTTATTTAATAATAACTTTAGTATCTTATTGCATGTGTTGTTGGATAACTGATGGATTAATAGATATTTTAATTTTTGTGGAACAATAAAAATTGTCCTCTAATTCAATAAGTTGAAGTAAATTTTGATACATATTTTATAGTGCCTAAAATAAATGAATAGCCGTCGAAAAAAAATTCTTTGATTGTTTCAAAATAAAGTGAGGCCGGTTTACTAGTCATTTATTTTTTAAAATGAAAACTCTTAATACAAAAATATATAATATGATACACAAGGTTATACATACAATAAAATGTAGAAACAGTATTTATTCATTTTTTGAATAATGTAACAGAAAAATAATGGTTTGATAGTGTTCATAATAAAATCAGTTTCAGAAGTTACAATAACAATTACAGACCTAATTGCGTTCGATTATGTTATCGATTATATTACATTAAAGATTATTACAGAAACTTGGGAGTGTCTGGCGTTTTGTTTGTTTTGGTATTCTCATTTCTATCTGTGCAGTCATGCTGCATGCAAAAACTGTTGGCCTGATTTTTTCGCGGTTTGATAACTTTTGAATCAACATAAAATTGTTACTGTGACATTTATTTCGGTTCGATAGAACCAATGTGACATCTTTATGTACGGATCCTATAGTGGGCGGTGCAGGAACTTTGTTGTCAGGTATTCACTGTTTGTGGTTTCTCATTTTTAATACCTATTTATTTACAACACGGAAAATCTAGTTCCGAGGTGTGAGTGAGAGGAGTGGGGTGTTTATTTTTATCTCTGCATCATAGAATAGGGAGAAAAACTATTTGTGTAATGAGACACTATTTTTTAAAATATATTATGGATCCCAGTACATTGTTTAAGTATAATAAATGACAAAAACATTTAAAAAGACACAAATAGCGAGATTTGTGTTGTAACAGTGTAGGTCTGTAACAGTAGACAATCAGAACTGTCGAGGCGGACATTGAAAGTTAGATTGTTTGTTTGGCTTCTGTTATTTTGAGACGGCCGTTAATAATAAATGAATTCTATCAACGACTTTACGAAATACTTGTTTCTCTTTGTGAATAAATATTTGAGTGCTTTATACTGGTTCAGTTAGAAATCTCCTTATTGGCAGCCTACCAGCATTTCCGGTAAACATTATCTATGGCGATTTTTCCTTATTGGCCTATGTTTCTGACCATGGCTGACATTAAATATATTTGTGTAAGAACATTCAAAAGGTTTTTTTTCTGTAATTTGTCTTAAAAATTTTTGTTAGCTTGGGTTTTTTATAATACCTCTAAAATTTATGTCGAGTCCCTATTCAATAATACACTAGCGACCCGTCCCGGCTTCGCACGGGTGCAATGCTGATACTAAATACACTACAGAAAAACTGTGATCGTATTTTACATATAAACCTTCCTCTTCAATCACTCTATCTATTAAAAAAACCGCATCATAATCCGTTGCGTAGTTTTAAAGATTTAAGCATACATATGGATATAGGGACAGAGAAAGCGACTTTGTTTTATAATATGTAGTGAAGTGTGCTACAGCAATTACTATTAAAGTGATATTTTTATTCGGTCAGGTGGTAAGGAACAACAGCGCAAGGGCGGCGCTTCAACGGGCGGCGGTTACAATGAGGAGGGGCTCTCGGTCCAGGAGACGGCTGCAGTGTTCGCCAACTTTGAGTTTTTGGCCAATCAAGACATGGACATGGATGAGATCGATGACTTGGACGCTAAGCAGTCACACCATGCTTCTGGAAAGCAAGGTACCACTTTCCATTAATGGCACACTACAACGTATCTAGGCTAAGCACTGTGGCGGCCTAAAGTATACTTTACCGTGCAGCTCTAATGCTGATTGGTTAGTGGCTAATCCAAGTGTTGAGTTT
The DNA here is from genome assembly GCA_018248895.1 of Carystus phorcus. NCBI lineage: Eukaryota > Metazoa > Arthropoda > Insecta > Lepidoptera > Hesperiidae > Carystus > Carystus phorcus. Next base: position 8,852 of record DWJN01005785.1, read on the forward strand.
TAAGCCACCCGAAGACATCTGACGTGGCTTAAGAAATTTTATAATAGAATAAAACATAAAGGCTAAATAGCACTTATCTATTACGACTTGCAAGGAAAGGCCCTATTTAGTTTGACTGACGAGTTATATTACAATTAATGTTAATAAGTTTCCATGAAGTCACATATCTATTTTTATTATCATCATTCAGGTCTGCAGTATATTTTGTTTACTAATAGTTCTAAGTAGTTCTGTATTTTACTTAAAGTACAACAACTAAAAGCTTATTGTTTGAGGTAATTTGTATAATGGTATGAACATATCAAATTAAATGAGTCCCCAGAGTTTTCTTTATAGTAATTACAACATTCAATTTAAGTTCTATCCAATATCATAATAATATGAGAATTGAATATGACCCACTTGGCAACTTTAGCATTATGGTATTGGTAATACTTGCTGACCTGCATTTCTTACCTAAAATTATTTACTATAACCCAGCCAACTTTGTTTCACTTAAAAGTAAGTAATTGATTGACATAAATCGACATAACTTCTTTATTTGTAACCAATTCAAATGAAAAAGAACACTAAATATTAAGTAAAGCCTGTCACAATATAATCCTGAAAATTGCATTCAAATCGGATAGGCCGTTTCTGAGATTAGCGTGAAAAAACATTATTTTGAGTTTTGTTGCCTACATTTTGAAGTTTTAAATATTTTAGCCACGCACAGACAGCAATGATTTTTATTTTACATATAGATATTTGATCAAACTCATAGTGGATTTATCAATATCAACTAAACAATTTTCTATCTACCCTATATTCTAAGTAAGTTAGCTGGCCACTGTCAATATTGTTTATTATTTATGAGATAAAGTTACAATGACCATAATGGTATGACATATTTTTTATTAGGCGAGGAGGTAGATCACGAGGCAGAGGAAGTGTTAAACGAACTGAACTTGCTAACGGAGAGCGAGGCAGACGGCGGTGGGCAAGGAGACGAATACCCAGTTGGTAAGTGTACTTGACTTACCTTAATTATTTATTAAACAGTACTTTCAATTATTGTAAATAAGGAAACTGATGTTATATTATGTATTTTCTTGTTCTCTTTGATTGTTTTTCCTCTTTCACTTCGAAACATAAGTTACTCGCTTTAATACAACCAGAGAATAATATAATTTATCGAATTGAAAAGAATTTAATAAGAACTTCATTATACAATAATCATCAATGGCACACCACACGTTGATAGAGGACGCCCACTTAAAATCAACGCGAGCCCCCAGCTATGAACGCTTTCATGATTAATTATTTATGTGTAGTGACCCAACTGTCCTGGTGAAGTTTCAGCAATATACTCGGTCTCAGTTCATAAAATTAATAATTAATAACGTCGTCACTAATTAATTCAAGGAAATTAAAATTTTAAGGACTTTCAAAGATTTTTGTATTTTACACCAAAATAAGTATTGCATACAATTAAGGTGTGCAGTGACGATGATGATATGAGATTAAAATAATACATCTACCACTTTGTTACTGTTTTCTCTCGTCTTTATTGCCAGGCATCAGTGATGCCTTCGGGGTTGCTGACGGCTACGACCGACGGTGACCATTTATCATAGTGTGGCGCCTCTGTTCCTTTGTTAGCTGATTATATGTGACAAGAAGTATATTGAATCAGCGCTCTTAAGTGTTAGACGGAATTAAGGAACTTGTAGATGCCGTCGGTAGCCGGATGAGGTGACCGCCAGTGGCAAACATTTCTTGAGCGTGTCTATGCTTCAGATGGCACGTTAAGCCGTCGGTCCCATTAGCTATTAGTAGCTATAGCGGTCGTCAAGCGTCGTAAACCCTCCACCAATCCGCACTGGAGCAGCGTGGTGGAGTATTCACTGGGCCTCCTCGTTAATGAGGAGAGACTCGTGCTCCGCAGTGGACCATTAATGAGTTGAAGGTATAGGGAATCAAGATTGCGGTGACGACGTTACAGTGAAATACCCCGGCGGGAGCGGCGTGGGCGGCGCGGCGGTGGGCGCGGGCGAGGCGGACGAGAAGCCGCTGGCGCTGGGCGAGCTGGCCCAGCTCACGGTCAGCAACGAGCCGGAGGCGTACGACGTTGCCAACACCAACAAGGAGTCATTCAGGAAGACGTGGAACGCCAAGTATACGCTGCGTTCGCACTTTGATGGGGTAAATATTTTTTAACCGACTTAAAGAAAAAATATCAGATTCTCGATTGTATTTTTTTACGTCTGTTACTTAAACCCTATCTACCTTATTACAAAATAAGGTCTAAACCACGATTATCAAGTATAGGTTTATCTTTCATACTATACTTTAAGCCAAGGT
>DWJN01005786.1:0-11192 GCA_018248895.1 Carystus phorcus
TAATTCGACCGAGTTTCCTATTAATATGCCTGTTAGTTCAACGAGATTTTGATAAGCCTTTCAGAAACCGGGGGTAAATCTTAAGATTGCCAAATTAATTCTAGCGGACGGCCGCAGCTGAATTCTTTCTCCCAACAGCGAGATGTCGTAACAGGCATTTGTTTACCGGCCACCGGCACCCGTCTGACCCGAAACACGAAACTGTGTCAAGCAGTTTATTCAATCTGCCGACTGGAGACTCTTAACAACCTCGCACGCGAAATACTACCCAATCCCAACAAAATAAGATCCAAATTCCGAACGGCAACACCATGGGGCTATGCGTCTTGGATGCATATGGTTTCTGTCCTTGAATATGGCGCTAAGAATCTTTCAAAGAAAGATTGGATTGAGAAAGTTGTCTCTGAACTTTCAACTTTATGGTTTCATATTTAGTTTAAAAATTTCATTGCGTCTTTGAAGAGAGTAATAAACCTGTATTTTGATGTGAAATGATATATGATTGATATGATGATATGGGTTTGAATATCTCGTATATTTACACAGATAATTTAGGGAGTTATTCGTAAAGTCAAAATCTAAAGGCATGCTAATATTGGAGAACGTTATATCCCATTGTACTTTGATTAAAATCGCATCCTGAGGTTATCTTATAGATCAACTATTTACGAAAAATTCATTAGACCGAGTTGTAATTTCTAGATACTAAAACGATAGCGTAAACAAACTTGATGCTTTAAATGTAACGCCTTATCGGGGGTGAAATGCGTACTGGCTCGTTATCTTGTACAACCATGTCATTTACTGTGCTTGTTTGACGTGCATAATTTGTAATAATTGTACTGTTTCCTTTAAACTTTCTGGAGTTATAGGCCTATTGCACGTGACTACCGTAAGTGCTCGATAAATGCCGATGTAAGTGCACGATAAATGATAAGCATAAGTGTGCGATAAACTACAATTATATGTATGGTAGTCGATATAAGATAATCGTAACTGCTGGAGAAATGTCGATCGTAAGTATTGAATAAATGACCGCTGTAAGTGCCTGAAAATATCAGTTGTAAGTGCACAATAAATGGCAATTGTAAGTGTTCAATAAATTGCTTGATAAGCACTCGCTAAAGTTTAACGATGTAGACGTTAGTTTATCCGAGTTTTATGAACCGTTTCAATAGACCAACGTTAAAATATTTTTTTCCTGATATATAGGTACATATTATCTTTTTATCGAGTCATTAATTCAGGACATTCTTTAAACACTTGAATCATTACGTATGTAGGTAGTAATATTATATTATTATTTATTTATCAGTATTTACTATCGCATTTTGGTAAATAAGTAGCAATTTCATTAATCTTTAGGCTTGACTTACGAAATTTGTCACTAAATCTCGTATACGTGGCACTCCTAGTTGGAAAGAGATTAGTGTAGCCTGTCATCCATGATATAGATACCGCACGTTAAGGGTAAGTCATTCGCTCCTCGCCAAAACCAATATTGCAATTAATATCTATTTGAACGATTTATTGCTCTGAAATCGTCAGAAGCCAGATAAGAATTAGGACGTTTAGTAATCCATTTATCGAATTGGCGACGGTGAATCTGCACTTTATCGAAAAACAAGTGTCTTATTTGAAATAAAACAATTCTAATATTTGAAATTATTCATTATCTTTTGTTATTAAAGATTCTTATTGACTACAGCTGTATTAACATAATTAGTTATACTGTATGACGGCATAACATTATTATAAGTAGGTACTAATGTTGAACATATTATTTTTAATACCGGATTTCAAAATGCGAACATCGCAAAGATTTTAATATCGTTAATTAGAAAAATAATTCGTTAGTAACATTCCCTTGGAAATAAAAAGAAGATAAGTTGCATAACGAGATGCCTTTTATAAAAATAAGAAAAAAGCAAAAGCCAACGCACCGCACGCCGTCATACTGGCAACATTGAACGCGCGCGAAAAAAAGCAAATGGCCGCCGTCAAGGTCACAAGAAGCTGTCCTAGTCACGGAGGGCACTTACATTTTTTATGCTAGCTTTAGGGTCTACGTTTAGCACTGAGTTTTAATAGCTCATTTCGTAAGTTCAAATAGCTTTATATTGTTTTTAGTATTTATTGCCGCTTCAGTATAGCATGATATTTTGTCGTCACGATGAAGAAGGTACGTAGAATAAAATCACTAATTGCTATAATGTTAACATTACGGTTATGGTCCCTCATAGTTGAACTGGACATTCCAGTTGTAATGTGGTCTCTGCGAGATTAAACATCGAATATACGACCAGTTGACCAACGCTTAGGCATGCTTGAAGATAAAATGAAAAGATTAATAAGAAGTTTAATATTATAGTGATAAATAACATTGTTTATATTTTTTAATATTTTTTAATTAGTAAGGAATATTTAATGTTTTATTATAAAAATATTAACTTTAAAATGCATAATTATTTATCTATAAATGTAGTAGCCTTAGTGTTTTTTATAAGTATGTAACATTGTTCTACATTCGAAAACTTTCAAAACCTAAATGATTGTTACATAATTTACGTTTCAGTTTATAAAATTATATTCAGTTACAAATTTATCTAATTTCTTAAAATTAATATTAATTATAAAGTCAAAACTTAAAAGCAAAAAACCTGTTTTACTGAGGCTGAATTATAAGTACAAATTAATAATTTGAAAAATATGACTAGACTTTTCCCGTAGGCACAAAATATAGCAGGTCGATAAAATCGAGACGGTATTATCGAGTATCGATATTGCGAGTTGCAAAACCAGAATCTCATTGTAGACCCGTTCGAGAAAAAATGAAAAAGTCTGCGTGCTGTACGCGCCAAACGCATGGGAACCGACTAGGCGCATCTTTACAAACATTTTTTATGCGGACATTTTGGACCTTGCACCAATGCATTACAGAATATTTCAGATGCCTCCTCCGGACGGTTAAAAAAGTAGGCAAAGCCGTAAACGGTCTGTTGCACCTGTCTCTAGATACAGGACTAGATATTCGTCGTGTCCATGAGTTACAAGTTGGTGAATTACAAGACATTGGTTATAAAAAATCCATAAAAACGTGAAAAGAACAACAAACTCTTATTTATTACCATCGAGATCTGTGTAGATGTAAGTAACAGAAGAAAATTCATTGATATAAGAAATTAATTCAACACCAATGGTTATTACTTGACTGACAGGTTGTAAATTTGTTGATACAACTTTTTTGTTACATATTTTTTTGTAATAATTCTTATAATGTATTTAATAGTAATGCAATATTCTAAATCAACTGTTTTATTTTTTAAGTCTTTTCGTAGAATAACTACTATATGTTCTGTAAAATTATTAAAATATTTATAAAACTATTTGTTATAACACTATTTCTTTAATCAAAGTGATTATGAGATTTCCATATTCAGCTTTTATTTACTTTCATGTTTCGCCGAGTAAAAATATTATAGTTAATAGCTACTTTTACTGTGTCACTTAATTGCTTCACCGACCGGTCTGGACCGCCTCGGTTCTCGGTAGCAACGACTGGAAATTACAACGACGCGTCCGCACATAGCCTGATCACTGTCCTACTCAAGTGACCAGGGATGATGTGCTTTTAAAATGTGAATCTACAAACAAATTTGATGAAAGACTAGCTGTAGACCAAGAAAAGTATTTAAGGAGAATAACAATAATTTAGGAGATGACAATGGAATGTCATAACATTGGAAATAACGAGATAAAATTGCAAATTCGAAAGACATGTACTAAAGATACGCGTGACTAATTACTATCTGGAGGCGATCAGGTCACTTATTGACCCGATTCTCCAAATATTCCATTATCAATTCGCCGAAGTAAACATAATGCAGGTTTGAGATAAAATTGTTTAACATTCTGGAAAAGGTAAATATTTGTGTATTTGATCTGCTATAAATTAAACAGTATCATGAAATTTTATTAATTTCACTATTCAACTTCAACGATAGCTTATTGCTCTTTGATGTAATTAGATGACAAACAAGCATCTTAACTCATCTTTGATGGCAATTTTATAAATCGATTGATATATGTTTATGCTTCAAAGTAATTGAATCAGGTCAAACGTTGTGCCTAAACTACGTTTTACCTAAAAAATTAGTTATTCGCAATCAACGATAGTGTCAGTACATAATATTTGTACATCTTTATTTTGTGTAATAAGGTGCAGTAGCAGTTAAAGAGCATAATCATTGAAAAGGAGCTATGGACCACCATCCTAACAGTAAGTAGTGACTACAGCTTTACACATGGGTAACATCAAAGGGATTATCGATGCCAAAAATATTGCCGGCGTAGAAGAAAACGGGAGATCTTATCTCAGTCTATAAGGATTACTTAATCATGTGATACAAATCGATGGTAGATGCAGAATATTTCACGTTTATAAGTGTGTTTACTAACACTTACATGAAATTAATGATTTGAATTTTGAATTTTTTGAAACTGACAGTTTTCCAAAATAAAGAAATTTAAATTTAGACACAAAATTACTTTTGTCATGCGGTACATTAGCATTTTGCATGATACTTGGATCCGTTTAGTTCGAATATCCACCACAGTGTCGTTATTATTGTTTCAGCTTTGGTATTTTAGTCGCATTTACGACATACTTATTATCATCTCAAATGCCCACAGTTAAATGCTTATTCATCGACTTTGGAACTTATAACGTCACAATGTCAAACTAGTGTTTCTTCCAGAACGTAAGAGATGCAGGATAAAATCTATTAATGTGTGTAAGAAAGGAAATTTTAGGAAATTTTTTCCTTTGCAAATATTTCGCATAAAATATCGAAGTACCAAATAACAATGGCGCTATTACAACAATATTGTTTTCTAAAAGTAAAGTCATATTACACCAATGATGTCATTCGGTTTGGCCTACACCGCGTACACACGTTTTACCTCTTATGAGTCGCATAATTTTGTTATGATGTAAATAACGTTGACTTTATGGAAATTATATTGTATCATTCGCAATAAAATAAAGTCAAACTATGTATTTGTATACAATTAACATGATCCTTGATCAAATATTTAATTCAATCACAAATAACGGTAACTTTTTATATTAGTTATGGCCAATTATTTCGTGAAAATAACTGACTTAATTTTTTCTTTTATAAAATTATGTGTAATGCGTTATTTACTAATTCGGTTACGAAAAATACTTAACTATTTAAATACAAGTGCCTAAACTTTTATTCCCTTTATGGAATACATTTCCAAATTATATAAATGAATTACATTTATGAGTAGGTACGGAGAAAACCCTTATATATGAATAATTCTACGAAAGGTAAACGATGCTTCGCCAATAGCTTTTCATAATATAATTTCTTTGACAATGAACAGAAAGGAAACCGACTTTAATTAAATACGCCGAATTAAATATTTCGAATTCCGAAGTCATATGCATCAAGTAAATACGCATTATTATGGATAACTAAAAAACTGCTCGTCAGATGTCTCTCCAATTAAAATGGGACAAGACAAGCATTAGCTTTCGAATATAAAAAGAATATTATAAACTAACATTATTAACAACATAATTCAGTAACACATAAAAATACGGTCGAACTGAGAACCTCCTCTTTTTAAATTCGGTTAAAATAGTGGAGTGAGTATGATTAGAATGACGTATTACAAGGATTTATCGTGTTATGAAAAACACGTGACTGAGATTGGAAACAAGGATCGCTGTGAACGTTGAAACAGAACACATTAAATATCAAGTTACAGTCATTGAGGAAATAATTCTTAATATCGATTCTGGATACGATTGTTGAGAACCTTTGCGAGTGTTCGTGATGGTATAAAACGAGTGACATTTTTCTAGGTAACCTATCTGCCATCGAGGAAGTATCGGCCGTACCTTAGTGAGATCATCATAATCGATCTACTGCAACCTTCGTAACGGCACTTATTTACCATTTTAATGAGAACGCTTAGGTAAACACCTTGCATTGACAGAACTTAAACAAACGGAAGACCGAATCTTGTATCGTGTTACAAAAAAAAATGTTTTGATAGATACTCGAACGTATCTGTTTGCTCACTTGTCAGTTTTTTTTATTAAAAACGTAATAAATAAATAACACTGAAATATGCTAACGTATGTCTATACAAATAAATAAAATTGGGGTCTATTTGTAAAATAGCCGCTTTTATAATAAAATAACATTTTTTTTTCAATTTTTGCCTGTCTGTCTGTTCGTTCCCGCGGCTGGACCAAATCTGACAGATTTTTACTGGCGCAGCTGATGTAATAAGCAGTAACTAAGGCTACTCTTATTTTAGAATGATAAGTAATCATAAAATCGGCGTATTGAACAATATTTTTTTTTGTTAAATTCCACGCCGACAAATTCTCGGGCACAGCTATTGTAACATAAAATACGTTATAACAATATTTTCTCAATGATAACAAAGAAATAAAACTTGAACTTTGCATTTATGTCTTATGTATATCTTAAATGTGCTAATTTTCCGGAAACAATTTCACATATTAGGCTTGCCACTCGTAATGTCACTCAAATCAATATTAACTGGTTACATTGGCAATGGATGCGAATATTTGGTCCACGCTCCTTCCTGTCCGAATTGATAATGTTTACTAAAATTTAATTAAAATTCCGAGGCCAGTGCGTCTGCTAGATTTTTTGTAACAAAAGTTTTTAACAAAGATTACATTACATCAATAGGCAGATTAAGATTCAACACGCCCACACTCAAAAATGTTTCGTAATACAACCTTGATAATGAATGAACCGTTTGATAGTTTTTCGGTTAACAGTTGTCAGTATAAGGGCATTGTTCCAAAACATACCTACATACATATGTATGGCGCGACCGTGACGTAACCGAATTCATAGCGAGAAAGGTCTGTTCATACACACTTGAAAACATGAGAAACAGCAGTCTACAATAGCCTGCAGCGGATTCCTATAACTCTTTTATTTGTTTCAAAGTATACTGCTTTCAATGTTGCCAATATATTCTTTATCTGCTATATTATTATGACAAGGATAAAGTAATAAATAACATCATAAAAAAAGACCTATAACACATTTTTCTAATACAAAATATAATAATAAATTATCAAAATTTTAACCAGTGATATATTTATTTCATCATTATTAATTTTATAAAAAAACATGAGATTTAATTAGGTATGAAAAATCCGTGGTAGTTGACTTTAATTGTCACAAAAAAGTTTCAACGTATTTTAAATAAACACGATTATATTAACATAACTCTGCCTATGTGGAATCTTAGTGAAAGTGAATAATGAAGACTTCTAAAAGTGTCAAAATAATTAAAAATGGGTTAGATGTACAATAACCATTCTCAAGTTCAGATTAGAAATTAATAACCCACTCGGAGAAACCTCGTGGACGAAGCCCGAGACGTTGGACGGATCAGGTGAAGGAAGCGATCGATACTCCCAGCTACAACGCTCACTGGATACCGGAGAAGCGGCAAAGATAGAGGAACACCCTTAACAGGGTAGTATCAGAACAGAACCACGATCCTCAGCAATGAGGGGACGACGGACAGCAAGGAGGAGGAGGTAACCCACTACACGTTATATATTATTACTTATTAAATATTTACACTCTTATTGTAGCCGCAAATCGCGCTAACCGTGCTAGTAGATTATAATCATTTTCCTAAATATTTAATTAAGTAAAACTATTTATATTAATATTCAATACGTTGGCAAACGTTGCTTCAAGGCCAATATTCAATGATTACAATTTTATTAGTGAAGTAAATGGTAATCAGGTTCTAGAGGAAATAATATTTTCATAAACGATACATAATACGATGAAATATCCCACGACGAAAGAAATCCACACTTCATATGTACGTACCTGAAACAAAGTAAATTAAATCTTTAGTATTGCAAGGAAAATAAACAAAAAGACATCGATGGAATTAAAATGATTGTTTAAGGAAAATGGCAATACGGAAGTAGCGAGGCAAATGAAATATGATGGTGAGAAATTTAATGAAGAGAAATTCCTTGAAACAAGTTGCAATCTTCTCCATAGAAGGAACTATTATTTGTTTCATATTGAAAAATATACCTAATTATTCCATTACATAATACTACTTATCCCTACTAAGAAATAGTACTGGGTTTACGTTTAGATACATTATTATAGATATACGAGAATTTTATATATAAGATATTAATATGGATATAATTAGACACGTTAATTGTAATGACAGTGAAGAAATTAAAGAAGAATATACTAGAAACAGTATCGCAACAGCAAAAGCTACATAATTAGGAGTGATTAAACTAGAGCCTGTATTACCTCGTGCATAGCTTTGTAACAACAAAATATATTGAGTTATAGAGAAGTGTTTCCGTGCTTCGTTGGGCACGTTTGGTCGTTGGATCAGGTTGTTATGATAGAAAATAGTCGTCAAGCCATGTCGGAGGTCTTCAGAGACATTTAGGTTAGCAACTAACCCCTCCACATATTCGTACTGAAGAAGCATGGTGGAGAATGGGTTGAAAATAATTATAGAAAGAGTTGTACATCTGAATTTGCTAAATTACTCGAACTCGACTCAAATGAACTCGACATAAAATTTCTTTAAATAATTTTGTGTTGTAATAATTTCATTATGACCTAGTATTGTAACTGATTCATTATTGCATATCTACTTCTGATAAGGGATTCAACAATCGCAATTATAATTATAAATTAACCAACGTTTATTTCGTATACCTTAAAAATATCTTTCGATTGGTTATTTTAGCTATATTTGCTACAACTCCTAGCAAGAATAGGCTTAGTAGGACAGAGGACTATGCGTGAGGTAAAGTCGTTTCCTAACCAACTGACCCGATTACTGGGTCGGTAGGGGAGGAAGATATATAGATATATATAGATTAAAATATGCATCATTTAATGTTAGGTGATTTCGTTAGACCGTCCGTCCATCCAACGGACCATCGAACCATTACACCATTTCCAAAATCTATAACGTCAATAATTAGGATCACAGTTCCAGTGTATAACCCAGACGACTCCATAGCCGTTGGTGACGCTGGTGAAGCGAAAGGTCCCGGGCTCGGTTCCCAACCGAAAGACATTTTATCTCACAGATAATTGTTTGAGTCATGGATGTTAGTGTCATTATTTATATTGTCTATGCCGTCTGCTTCACGGGGAGGCTTAGAACAAAGCATTGAATGACACTTACTGACAAAAAACATTGATTTTCTATTACATGTTTTGCTGTTTTTCTCAGGTCAGGTCATTAACAATGACACAATTGAAACAATTTTTTTTACAATGCGGATGACAACTGCCGAACTTTGTCACTAGTTGGCACCACTAAAGTTTGGACTGTTTTCATTAGGACAGCTTCTTGATTAGTTTGAATTTGGAATAATAAATTAGATCGCATATTACCGATTAACACAATATTGAAACAAAATTTAAAAATCGTATTCCAAAACGTATAAAGACTGTATAATGTACATTTCAATCCTGAAAATTTCAAAATAGATAGTACGGTTATGTTAAACTCGTGTAGCAGTATCTATTCAGAGCTTTGCGCCGCCTTCCAAATTTAATTACGGTAATTTAATGACAGCAAAAATTTGATTATGCCACACATTCTCAGTTAAGAAAGTCATTGATTCCGTCAGCATCTAGAATATATAACAGACTTATAATACACGGGCACTTGCGGTGCACTTCAATGTGTGTTACGAGTGTAAAGTTACCTCTCCACGAGGCATGCGATTGCGCATGACTGACTGTTTGATGTGGCACAGAAGTTGCAAATTGATGTTCAGGTTATTTCTTACGTGGATATAACAACAAACGATATTTGGGTTAAAAACATACATCACCTGAGCGTGAGTCTTGGTGCATAAAGCTTAACAAACTATTAAGGTCGCTGGGCAGTTCACTACCTAATCTCAATGGTATTCATTCAATCGTTCGAATCATTCAAATCAGTTATTTCTCATTCGAATTGATGAAGTTCTTTACCCGTTCTTCACCTTCGTTCCAAAATTTCGTTCGTTTCTTCACTTTCTTCCAAAACTACGAAATCTCCAAAGTATTAATTGCGTTACAACTAACTAACGCATCATGGTTGCTCTTTGAGTCACTTAATACTACCAGAATCGCTAACTATCAGAAGGTTTGGTAGAATGCCAATTATTAACGTTAAGAAAACGTAAAGCTGATAAAGCTATAAAAAACATAATCCTATTTTTGTATCATATCATCTATATCATCTTCCAGATGAGCCACGTGATGATAAGAGGTAATTATCACCCATGGACGACACCAATACCACAGTCTACTGCGTTGCCGCCCAAAAAACACGGGAGAAGAAAAATAGAAAAAACAGAAGAAAAGATATAATCAACGAAAACTGGCTTTTTTAATGCTTTTTTTGTTCTTTTAAGAATTTGAGGTTCTGAGAAGAAAGAAACAAGGGAGAAGAAAGATAGAAAGTACTGAAGAAAGCATATAATCAACGAAAACTGGCTTTTTTAATGCTTTTTTGTTCTTTCAAGAATTTGAGATTCTGAGAATATTAAGCTCACAGTACGTTTCAGTGACACTCGACCACAAACCGAAACACTTACACAATACCCTCAACAAGGTACAGAGAAAGCAAATGATATGCTATTAAGTAGTCGATTACAGAGTTGTTGTATCACATACGAGCAAACTATAAACTACTATCGTTTACGACACGCACAGATTATAAAACTGTTATTTATCTTTTGTTGCGTATTAGTCACTATATATTTCTAATAATTTCGTTTAGCACTTAGATAGTTTATTTTAAAATTAAGTGATCTACGGCGCCTACAGATAAACGTGCTACGATAAAACGACGAGACGAAGTAAATGATAAAAAGCTGCTATGATTTTTTATACCAATTGTAACACTTTTTTTCTTATCATCAAAGTTAGAAAACTTTGACTGATACTTACGGTAACAGTGGCGATGTATAACAATCATAACCTTAATTACATTTAACTATTTAATTACCTTTTCACAATCTTTTACTAAATCCATTCACAATTTGCATCAAAATTCCTTTTTCGTAATAATTGATTAATGTTTGTTTACTTATACGG
>DWJN01005787.1:0-11192 GCA_018248895.1 Carystus phorcus
ACAAAATTTCATGAGAATCGGTCGAGCAGTTTCGGAGGAGTTCAACTACAAACACTGTGACACGAGAATTTTATATATAAGATAAAATTTATATTGTTTGCTACGTCGCTTATTAGTATTTAGTATATCGAGCGAGAACTTACTTTCAAAGAGGTAACTGATCTATGATGGAAATATAGACTTAAATTTCTCTTCATTATTCCTGAGGCCCGCGAAAGTGAATTATTTAAGTAAACACTACACTTTTAGAGTATTCAATTCCTTGTTTATAAATGACTAGTTAGACACGGCGCGCGATGCTACACAATCAAGTTTAAGAAAAGTCGGCATACATATTTAAGAATTTTTTGTTGATTCTGTTTCTTGAAGTGCTGTCGTTTTATATGGGTAGATTCTTCCATATCGATCGGCAAAAAATTAACTTTTTCGACTGTAACTTATCAACCATGTGTCCGATTGATTTAGTTTTGATACTAATATCTTTTTCAGAGAATTCTGAACAAACTTGCTAAAGATGTCAATGCTGTATCTCCTGCCAGTAGATTACAGTCTTTAGAGGACAAAATAAACAAACATTGATTTTTACATATATTATTTTTATATATATTTTTTCTACATTAGAAAATAATTGTTATCTAATTAATTTTATGATAATTTATTTGTTCAGAATTTAATAACGTAAGAAACTATTAATTAACAATTAATGGTAGTAGTAACCATATATAAAATAATTTTGGTTACCATTTATGACTACCATGGTACTACTTAAGTTTTTTTTTTATTTAACTCTTTAACATTTTTATTTATTAACATAAAGGCCTATAACTAAAGTGCTTTAATCCCCTGAATAAATATTAGCGGAAATAGAATATGCACATTATATTCAATTAAAAAATAATAAACAAATAGGTTTTACTTGTATTTAATTTTTATAAACTTTCTTTTTATTTTATTATCCCAGCTTACACAGACAGGTTGCAGTTGAATTTCTTCATGTTTTAGATTTAATTTATCTGAAATTAAAGACAGTCATTAAATCAATTATAAAATATTAATTTTTTAAGTAATTTTTATTGATAAATGATAGATATAAGGATAATTCCAAAGTATTAACTAAGAATATCATAACATACCTAATGAATCTATAAACTGTTTAAATGTGTCCTCATTTCGTATTACACTAGCAATGTACACTTCTAGATCATTATTCTTTCTAATAAATGACTGTAGAACATTGCATAGTGCTGCTAATAATGTTGGATCATAGATTATATCAGCACCTATTAAAATGTCAGGCACCATATCATCTGGTATATCTTCAACAAAATTCCAATCCAACTTCATTACACCTATAAAATAAGGAGTAAAATTTATATTCAAGGCAAATACAGAATATATATGTAAAATATAAAATGCGCAAATTTCAGGAAGAAACAAAATAAAATGCAATTTATACCTAAAAATTTTTGTTTTTCATTAAATCTCACTACATTGGCAATTTCTTCTTCTTGGAAATTTGGTAAATTTATTCTTACATTATCTATTATTGCGCTTAGAACCTCTTCATGGGAATCCGTTAATATTATTGACTGAATGTTGCAGTGTTTAGCAACTGCTACACCAGTAAAGCCAACTCCAGAGCCGAGTTCCAACAATTTCTTATTTCTGATCAAGTCTTCATTACACAGAACCCAATCTGTTAACATGAATGCTGCCTGGAAAACAAATTAAAAGTTGTTTTCTAACTACTAGAACATCCAAATGTTTTGAATTAATGATAATGAATTTATTAGCAGCAAACTTGATAATTGGATTGGTTGGATGGTTGGATACCACAAAACTGGAAATTTTCTATTATACTACATATAAATTATTATTAGGCATTTTAAGTTTATTAGTATTAGTGACTATAGATTTCATTATAAATATTTGAGCAAAATTTCAATTTACTCCTGTAAAGAATAATTGTTACAGTAGCCGTAGCATTAAGCCAAAAAAGCTAATGATATTAAGTTACATAAGCATTTACGATTTATTCTGACTTAATATATTGCTTCATAATGAGAAAAATGTCTGAACTACATAAATACTACCTCCCATGTCTTCATTCCTGTGGTTCCATGGACAACCATGTTCTTTGTTTCTTTTAACGTGAGTATGTTGTTGATATTATTCTTGAGGACATAATGCCTGTAACAAAATTCATCATCCTCTCCAGGCCTTTCCATTTCAGAGCAAAGAAAAAAATATATTTCGTCATGAATATCTTGTTCATGTTCCAAATAGGCAATTAGTTTTTTAAAAAATATCCTACAGAAGTGATTGTTTAAAGGATATTTTTTGAATCTTGTAAGATGTATTGTTGAGTTAAGAAAGGACTGTTGCACATCTGGAGTCAGACAATCTATTTCATCCAACTAGAAAATTAAACAGAAAAAATAATGTAATTTTTGTCAAATAATAAAAATAAGAGCTCACTAATAAGCCGAAGAACATACTAACATTCAATGAAAATTTTACAGATCCTCTAAGAAAATGTTGTGTTAATTTACTTATCACACCTTGTACTTCGGGGTTATTATGTGGTAACATGATTGAAATGAAGTTGTCTAATTATAATTAGGTAGTAATATATAAAAAATGATTATAAACACATTGCTCTTCACTATCAGTTGTTTCAATCGTATAAAATAAAAAAAAATGTTAACTTAAAATAACTGTAAACATCGTCAAAATATAAAAATAAATAAATTTGCACAGTGCACTAACTAAACTTTATGCCACAGCCGCCACAGGTTAACTATGTACAGTACAATGACAGATGATGACATATTTCGGAAAAAATATGCGGTTTTAACATACTTAGGTATTGTATAGGTACCTTAAAGTTTATATACCTGAAGCTTCAAATCAAACAACACTTGTAGTATATCTGAGCATGAACCTAGTATATTACAGAAGTTGACAGAAAAATGATAGGAGAAAATATGGGCAGAAGGCACCTTCTAAATTCATGTGTCCCTTTCTCCAAGTCTAATCTTTATGCATAATTTTGGCACAAAATAATAATAATTTTGCATTTGATTGCGAGATATTGTGTTGTTGCATTTCTACTTTACTTGCTCTGTATTATGCACAGAATACTATTACTTCTAACGAAGTTGTCCGACTTGTTGTGTGGTTTCGTTTACTTTCAATTTAATTTCAGACAATCGATTCATTAATTTATACTTATTATAGAGAAAGTGTTGTGAGGCACAAATTGACTTTATTATTTAGTAGTAGTACTAGTATGTTTATGTCTTTGTGTAGGACTGTAATTTTTTTTATTTTGTTATTTCATAATATTCTGCATATTACAAACATAGGATTAAAAACATTCTCAAAAACGATTCATCCAAAGATTCGTCATATGATTGTCATTTGTAACTTTTTCGCTATCTGACATTTCATTAACTTCTATAAACACTGATTGAGGTAACAAACCTCAATTTTATTCTAATAACATTAATTTCGTTATTATTATGACGCTTCAACCTCTTTGAAATTTTATTTAATTTGATTTGGACTTGAAGCGTAGACAAACATGTCAAAAGTTACTTCGCAAGAAAATCCTACGGTCAATACGGTACCAGAAAGTGAGGTTAAAGTTGATACAAGTCAAAAGAGATCGGAAGAAAAACAGGAATCTTGGGGATTTGACTTGTATCCTGAAAGACGTGGCACGTTTAAAGCTAAAATTGGCAATGTCCTCATAGGCAAGGAAGGCAAAGAGGGCCTTGAAAAAATGAAATGTGAGAAACATGTATATGAGTGTGTTAAAGACAGTAAGTGGGCACTTAATTATTATTTAACGTTTTACTCTCGTATTTAAGCTTTAGCCTAATGTAAAGGACAATTGTAAAAGATCTTTCAAATTGTGATAAAAAAGTATATGAAATGTACTACTCTACTACTACTACTACTCACAAAAAATATTCGCTATTTAGGGTGTTGGTTGTTTAATTGCTCAGAAATGATTTTGTGGCACATCTAGTATTAACGAATAAAATTCATTCACCTTAACTATCATTATAATTTATCTTGAAATTAATATTTTCAGGTTCAATAGTGAAAATCATGATGTCAGCTCTCAAGAACTCCGGTTGGTTAGTTCAGTTACATTCCCTGTCTAATAATCATTGATTAAATATATGAAAATGTGATCTTATTTTTTCAGCCTTATTGATATAAGAAGACATATTTCATGTGAAGCATGTGATTATTCAGTTAGTGGAGGTTACGATCCAGAATTGAATCAAGTAAGTCTATGACTTGTTTATGAATAGAAAACTATAATTAAATACAGCTCTTTTTATATAACTTTTTATGAATACTTATACTAATAGCTAAGAAATTAGCTGATTTTTCTTTACCTAAGAACATTTGTTCTGCTACTGTGTAATTTTCTAATTACTTTTATGTTTTATGTTTCTACAAAATTGTTGAACAACTTAATACATATTGTAAATTTATTCTCTTAAATATAAATCTTATAATATATGTATGCTGTACTCTGGACAGTAGAGATCATTTGAATTAAAGATGTTTAGAAAAAAGTGTTGGCCCACTTTATATTTTACTTTTTTTTCAACATCTAATTTATTCGTAAATGTATGTATGTTATTTAAGAAGTAAATTTGTTGTTTATGTAGGTCCTCCAAAGTTTCTTTTAATTAAATACTGCAGGCAAATTACTTTATGGTTGTTTATGCAGATTGTGGTATGCCAAAATGTAGCTACAAGAAAAGGCATGGTGCAGGGTGTATTAGCCCATGAGATGATTCACATGTTTGATTACTGTCGCAACGAGCTTGACTTCAGGAATATGGAGCACCTGGCTTGCACCGAAATCCGTGCCGCGAACCTCACTCACTGCTCCTTTGTTAGTGCGTGGTCCCAGGGGGATGCGACATGGAACAAAATCAAGAAGGCTCATCAGGTATGTCCTATTACAAATCGGTTTATCATGCACTATGTAATCTAAGTGAATACTTATCTAATGACTCAAGTACATTTGTCTCATGCCCTGAAATATACTATTAATGGATTGAAGGCATAATAATTTTTCTTGTACATAAAAAAATGGCATTAAGAACTTCCAAGTAATAACAACTAGGTTCATGATGAATAAATGAGAAACAGGTGATGAATTAATGATTAAAGGTCATGACAACTGACAATAAAGTCAAATGTTAATGAAGGTTTGCACAAGATTTTGTGTAAATAATATATCTAGATCATAATGATGTTGAATGTTATTACCATAACATGCTATAAAAAGATTTATTCATAGGATAACAGATGTGAAATTTTAATAAATTTTCCAAATTTGTTTTAGGATTGTGTTAAAACGAAAGCACTTTACTCAGTGCTGGCTGTACGACAGATAGGTAAAACTGAAGCTGTTGAAATAATTGAAAAAGTATTTCCAAAATGCTATAACGATATGGAGCCAATAGGAAGAAGGATTCGTAGAAACTCCGATGACATGGATAGAGCATTCAAAGAAGCTTCATATTATGGCTATACATGAAGTCTTGTGCACAAATAATAAATGTAGATATTTATAGTACAGTAATGTGTATAAAGGAGTAAAATAAAAACCTTGAATGATTTAAAATAATGTCTTTTATTTTTAATATTTTAATCTCAGTAATATGTACACTTCGTAAATAATATATTGCTAGTAAATCTTTATTTAATACTGTCCCTTAATTTTGAAATGAAAAACCGCACTAAACAAAAATAGTTTCTAGTTTAGCTAAGCATTTATTTCTTAAAGGCACATTTAATTTTAATTGACTGATTTTTAATTATTTTACTAGAAAATGTTGCCGATTACAAAAAAAATTTATAGGTCCAGTGAAAAATATTAATTTGTGCTTCCAAAACAGGGTAATTGGTGCAATATTCATCGTATTAAGAAAACATAGAATAACGTTAATTATAAATAAACACTTTCCAGAAACCGGAAATCAAATGTGTCATGTGTCATTTTGCACTCCTAGAATTCTTAATCTAAATTAAATTAAAATAAAAATCTGTAAAGAATAACCGCAAATTCACCGTCCGACGATAAGTTATACAAATATATTTATAATTATATAGTTAAGTGAATAAAGATTGTTGCAAAAAAGGTTTACCTAAACAGTATAAGTACCATGAAAATGTAATAGAGTTACAAGTTTTTGGTTCAGAAACAACTGTAATATTATGATAATGACTAGACAAAAAAATGTAATCATTGTCATAGGTACTTTTCGGATTTATCCCAAAGTTTAATAGATTGTTTAACCTATCTAGTGGTAGTACATACATTATAATCATTGTGATAATGTGATAAGCGTTAAGGGTTAATATAATTTAAATGTACAAGTCATTTTTATGAAGTATGTACGTAAAAAAAATTGTATAGTAGGTAAGTAATTTATATGAAATAGGTAGGTAGGTGTAGTTACAGAATATGTACTTTGATTAATTTTAAATCTGATATGTAATTTAACCGTATAATTAAATTAATTTTCATGGACGGGAGCAGTAAAAAATCTACATTACGACGGAAATCTCCATTCAATATTTGTTTTTGATACACATAATTTTATGAAACATTCGTTTTCGTTAGAATGTTAAATTCACAGTAGAAAATTATTATATAAGTTACTTATAAATATTGTTTAGGTAGGTAATTTCTTCTTTGAACTGACTTTTTTATATGTACTTATATTATTGTAGGTGGTCGTTATAGTAGATTTATAAAATAACGTTTCGTTGTTTTTAAACTAAAAATAATCGCTTTTTACTTATAAAATAACAATAAATATCTTTGATATATTTCTGACCGCACTGCTTATTAGGACGGCATAATATTTTTAATAAAAATATTTTAATTTTATTTATTACATACTAATAATTATTACTTTGAGATTTTATCTATTCCTACTTAATAATAAAAATAATTTAATGTTCTTATTTGGTAAAGTTTCAGACAATATCACACAAAGCAGGGATTTTTTAATAAGAAATGTACATTTTATTAGCTACGTACTTATCTGGCTCTAGGTTAATTTAGCAAGGTAAGTAGGTATCTAATCATACAACAAAGGTAAATCATATTCAGAAATAAATAAATTAATAGGTTACAATGACATGTTATGAATATCTTATTGAAAACATGAACTAAATTAAAATAAAACGTGGACGAAAATCTTCATAATGAGATTGTGTGCACGTTACGATAAATATGTTACAACATATTCTATAATACATTATAGACAGTTTGAACAAAATTCGACATGATTAATCAGATGCTACATTTTAAAGTTGGTTGTAGCACAGTACAGACTTAAAATAACTATTTAATCTGTGTAGCACAGCTGTAAATAAATTTGGTAAATTTAGTACAATGTAAAATTCTTACGGATTGTTAATTATCTACTCAGATACAAGTTAGAACACTCCAGAAAATTTTATTATATTTTAAGTCAGATTTTGGAAAGTTACAGATAATTCAATATGCATTATTCTATTATTCAATAGATATAATATTGTTGTATACCTAGTAACTTATAGTGACTTAGCTATAATAACATACTAACCTCGAAGGGCATAATAATTATTTATTTAACAATATTTTTATAGATATATGCTAAAGTTCGAATATGGGCAGCATAACAGAACCATTTTAAGGCACCTTTATTAAGCATACTGTAAGGCCTAAGATACCTAAGCTTCATAGGACATGTAGCTTGAACTACTTAATGTACAGTGGTCCCAAAATTGCCATTAACTTTAAAACATTTATGATAAAATTCGAGATTAATAGTATTTGAAATATTAAGTTACGTATAATATAATCGCCCAGAAAAGATATTTCAAACAAATATTAAAATATGAAACATATTACGATTACTTTTCGTAACATTGATTAAGGTATTCCAAAATATAGCAGAAGCGTGAATATTGTATAACTGCAGTTTATGTGATTTGCATCTTTATGATTAGTGATTTATATTCAAACTTAACAAGAATAACTAAATAGTTTGCACTATTACAAATAGCTACAAATTACAAAATATTACAAGTACAGTAAACACTTTTTCATTTCATTATTATGTAACTTGCACAAACTTTTGGATATGTAGATACTTAATTAATGACGTCTTAATTTGTAGTTAGGCACCATGTACCTTCAATGATACATCTGTGGTCACACTGTTATATAACAATAGACTAGCACTCGTCTAATATGTACAATAGTCTTTTATACGCACAGTATTTATAATCTGTAGAACATAGTTTTTAATATAAGCTCATTTCACTTCACTTGTGCAACGCTCGATGCGCTTCACTGAGGTATGTGGTCCAGTAGATGACGGTAAAGAGGATGAAACACATTGGAAACACCATGAGAGCGTATCTGTCGAGTGCCCCGTGTTGGGCGCCACAAAACATAACGCCGCTGTCGATCACTGCTCCGACCCGCGAAAAGAAGCCGCTCGATATCCTGCTAGACGGTAGCGTGTCCAGGATCGGAGAGTCCTGTTGATAAACGAGTAAAATAATATATATTATCAAAACATAAACATATAAAATAGGTACAATGCGTTTACTTTATCATCTCAGCAAGCTTTGTTTTGCTTCGTGTTTAGCTTGGCTTATTCGGGAATTGCAAACGGAACTAGTAATCCACTTTTGCTTCATTTTAGTGAATTTATTATCAACTTTTAATTTCCATTCTAAATTTTGACAAGTTTTTAATCTGATAAATATCATAACTAAAAAGAGCACCTAGTTGTTATGAAATAACAGAAAGTTAGACAGCTTATTGCTTATTTTTCTAAAATCATAATGATTAAACTTTTAACAAATTATTCAGAGAAATATATACGTGAACGTAAAAATTCTGTCATGTTAGTTTTATTATTAGGCATAGAATAAGAAAAATGTTGGAGGCATTATTAAAATAAGCGCATTGTACATTGCTGTTTTACTATAGAGTACATTTTGGGATGTATCTATAGGTGAGGCGTTGAAAGCATCAGTGCGCAGTAGTACTATAAAGGGCTTCTAATGTAGGTACCTAAAAGATACAAGCAGTACTTCCTAGACATCCAGAACAAATCCTAAACATTAGCTTTACGTTCAAACGGGTAACTAGCACAACCAACAAGGGATGAGGGTATCTGTTATAGATCTGTGTCAACAATATTTTATTTACCACCGGTTCTACGAGCTCGGCTTTCTGTAACTACAACATCCTTACGCCGGTGTTTCTATTCATACCAATATTACTGCAACTAGCGTTAGCCACACAGTGCAGTGTTCTTTAATTTAATTTTTACCTTTTTAAGCGATCTTGATTCACATCCAACCTTATTATCTCTCCATTTCCTTCTATCCTTGCCGGTTAACTAAAAATTGGTGGCCTAAGTTTAAAATCAATGTACGTTACAGTGCCTACGTGTTTTAGAGCCATTAAACCCCGATATGTGCGTTAAGCACAACATACATAATCTAATTGGACATTTGGTAACAAATATTGTGAATGCACTGCAAACATTTACTAACCTATCATGCAAAGGGCGTTATTGGTGCAAGAACTCCATATTGTAATAAAAACAAGTTAAGGCAATTTTACCACGAACGCGATAATCAAGGTCATTACAACTGACGTAAATGGTAGTATGACGTGTAAGTAAATTCGTGTTTTTGATGACATATAAATATATTTACCCTCTGAATAGTCTGATGTGAAAATTGTTGTTTCAGACCTTCATCTTCGACACTTAACTGTGGCGTGAAAACACCGCCTTGCGGTGTTCCAGTCACTGGTGTGCTCAGCCTCTGCAATACGGCAATTTATAACACCCTTTATGAACTGTAAATCTTTATCGACCTCACTATATGTTGAAATATATGTTCAGTTACATGTGCACGACGTAAACTAACTAATTTATAGGTTATATATTTCTTAGGCGTTTACATAGGTTGATAAATGTTTAATACATAAATATTAGTGTAAAATTTATACCTCTAATGGTTTCTTCAAGATTCGTTACATGTCTTACATAATGATATTGATAAAAGCAGGAAAGCTATATTGGTGAACGAAATTTGCGTTATAGTGATTAGCATGCTAGAGATCGGAAAATTAATATTTATGTAGGTTTGCTTGAAGACGTTATAATTATATGTATCTAGACAAATGTAGGTTGAATTATTTAAGCGACCAATGTACCCGCAATTTTAACATAGCTTTACAAAAAAGTGTTAGCGGTAGAGTTAACTAGCCAAGAATTGGAACTTAAAGGTATAAGAGGGATTTCGATTTTATTGGAGCGATTTAGAGAAATGCTCAGCATATATTCCAAGAGTCAGCATGGAAATTTAAACATATTGATTAATGGACAGGAACTATTAGATATTACTACAGCTATTTTACAATCATATCGGAAAATATTCTTTAGGAAGTTTTGTCTACGAAGTTATAATAAACAACGCAATAAAAATTAAAGTACCTATGTTCGGTTTGTTGAGTAAGCTTTTCTATGTGCATTTTTCAATTATAATAATAATTTGCTGTTTAAAAGTAGGCATATATTTACATATGTTTTGCACATCAATTAATACAATCAAATCATAATCGCAAGTACTATTTATTAAAACAAATTGCATGTAGATATAATAATTATGTAATATACCTAGTCTAGCCATAAATTCTGTTACTGACTGTTTACATACATTTAAAAAAATATTTATTTGAATTTCGAACATTAGCTTCTACCATAAAAAAATAGACTTCTTTCCCGTCATTATTGTATATTTTTTGTTTAGAAATTATTTGTTTTGAAAACGGAGTAGGGCACTAAAGAAAATAGGAATGCAGTAATTGCAATGCACAAAGTAGGCAAGGAGCCGGCCGATATTTTTGATACATTGAAAAAACTAGGAATTAGCTGAATGTTTGTGTATCGTACCATCCAATGGTACACTGAAACCATATCTATTGATGACCGTGAGAGATCCTGCCGACTGCGATCTATTCGAACAAACCAGGCCATTAATGCAGTCAAGGCCAGAATTCATCGAAATCCCAGAATGAAGCAGAAAATCCTTTCCAGAGAAATGAGAATCCCACCGAGGACACTTTC
>DWJN01005788.1:0-11192 GCA_018248895.1 Carystus phorcus
AACGGTGGTAGATGCAAAATATTTGACGTTTCATAAGTGTATTTATAAACCTACGTGAAATAAATGATTTGAGTTTGAGTTTGAATGAAAAGATCACTAAATGTTAAGTGAAGCCCATTACAATATAATCCAGAAGATAATTTAAAATCGCATAAACTGTTTCTGAGATTAGCGTGTACAAACATACAAAATATTGTTTTTTGTTCTCTTGCATATATAAAGGACCCCATTGTAAATTTTTAAATATATTTGCCATATCAGAAGGTGAAAAGCCTCCTAAACCGGCGAGCATGTATGAAAAGAGTGATGAAAGTTGACAAAGCGAGAAAGGTATGTCAGAATCGTAGCAAATGGAAGGAAGTTGTCTCTGCCTACCACAAAGGGAAAAAGGCGTGATCGTATGTATTTGCCATATGACAGCGATCAGTTACAGTTTGATTATATGTATGGACTAAGACCAGTATAAATATCCAACTATAACCTATTAGGCTTTCCCGCCCAGTTGTAGTTCAATAAAGACAAATTCTTAAAAAAAAGTTGTAATTGATGATAGAAACTATTTGGTATGGTTTATTCAAAATACCGTTCTTGGCCTACTTATATCGCCGTTTGATTAGATTCATGTTCATTGACATGCCTGAAGTTCTTTTATATTATAAGTAAAGTAATGATTAGATTCATATAAATAAGGTTTAATCACAAGATAATATATTATCTCACCGTCTATATCTTGTTCCTTGAAGTAGCGAGCCTGCAAGTGCAATGAAAACAATTATACAAAAAAACTGTAAATAGTACAAGATTATTTGTTTGCAATTAAAAAATAGGTTATTTATAGTAAGTAATAACTCACCATCTTAGAAATAAGATTATAAAGAGATACGAAAGAAATATATTAAGTAGAACAACTTTACTTTCAAATCTCCATAAATCGTCTTTTGATTTGACAGTTTTGTTTTGATAAAAATAAAATGAATGAATGTCATGTGTCGACCGACAGTGTCAAATCTTGTCCTGTCTCGCTTGTTTGTAACATTAATACAAAAGATATTTGTTTTGTTCAGCCAATCCGACATTTTTCATAATATGAAACTTCAATATAATTTGGTATAAAATTATCTCAATAATAAACCGCTCAAATTAAAATGAAATTCGATATGAACAAACTTTAAATATTTTGTGCAAATTCTATAAAGATTTTTTTTTTATTTTTATGTTCCCTGTGAACGTATGTTTTTTAAACTAAAGAGTCGAATGGATCGTAACCAGTGACGTGATTGCGTGATCTTTACATACAGATGTCAGAATGTTACGATTGAATATCTATTCCTTCTTTTATCGTTATTTTATTAATAATACAACAAATATATTGTACATGACTAATTAATTTACACTTTAAAAAAATATTCCGACTTTCATGTCGCATCTCCGGAAGAAACATCTGTCACAAAACACAAGTATAAAGTTTAAATTTCAGTTTTAGTTACTTCATTCTTAATCGATTTTTACGATTATAAATTTACAATATCGGCAATCTCTAGTGTAGAACAAAATGAAATGACACACTGCAAACCAATCAGATCAGCTGACTGACAGATATGAAGGACTAATATTTTTCCATAGTGACTCCAATTAAAAGAATTGATTAAAATATTACATAAAACATTTCATAAAACACCCGTGTAGTGTACAAGGCGTATATAAAACAATTCCTGTGTGTTACAACAATGGATTTTGGCTGTCAAATTGTGTAAGTAAATACAACTGCGATCTATTTTAAAACATAGTTTTATCAATACTGAAGGTTTTTCTTATTAAATTAAGGTGTACTTTGTGTTCATTAACATATCGTCATCAAGGGAGAGGAGATTAAAGTTATGTAGCCCTTCTTATCTTTGTAAACTCGATATTTTTAGCTCTGTCATCGTAATAGCCAAATAGTTATTGTAGTAATATTTACCTACATAAAAACGTATAGCACACTTCAATATATTTCATTTAAAACTCACAATTGTTAATAAAAAAATTACTACGGTCGTTTGTAATTATTCAATGACTTATTTAGTGAATTATAATTTATGTTATGCGAAAATAACTTTAATTTAATAAAGTTATCAATTGCTTTAATTGAAGAAAAGGATAAATGAAACGAACATTTAAATTTCCCTTTAAAGTAAATAAATACCAGGTTACCATAAGAAAGAGTAGCGTTTGCTCATAAAAGTGTTGTTTAAGAAAATAAAACTTCATGAATATTTTATACTAGGTGAGACCGCAAATATCACTACATAGTATGAAACAAAGTCGCTTTCTCTGTCCCTATATCCCTCTCTATGCTTAAATCTTTAAAAGTACGCAACGGATTTTGATGCGTTTTTTTTATAGATAGTGTGATTGAAGAGGAAGGTTTATATGTATAATACGTTCACAGTTTTTCTGTAGTGTATTTAGTAGCAGCATTGCACCCGTGCGAAGCCGGGACGGGTCGCTAGTAATATAATAAATGAATAACTATATATTCAGATAACTTTTACCGAAGTGAAGCAAATGTGTTGCTAGTATAATATCACCTACCTACATTACAGCTTACTAGAATTTTGTGTAAGATCATTGTATGAACAAAACACAATGCTCTTACGTTTTACAGGCCCTAATTAATATACCAATTATTCTGATGTCGACACGTCCTTCAATAGCGTCAATCAATCACCATTGAATGTGGTACGATCCGATGGCTAGATTTAATAAAGTGGGTATTTGTTTTATCTCAATGGAAATGTATATTAATTTTTTCATGATAATTTTCCATCTTTCTTTTTATTTTTATGCTTATCATATTTTATGTCGAGAACATTTCTTTGTCTTATATTGTTAGTGTTAATTAATTACTGTATGTAAGTCATTGCGTAAATATAACTTCATAAATACTAACAACAGCTGAAACAATTGCTAATCTTGTTTTCATTCGTTTGTTTCGAATCATGAATCAATTAGCAAAAATTCTTCCACCCTTGGAGTACCTTCGCCATTATAAGTCAAATTACACCATGGGTAGTTGGAATACACTCTATCTCATTAAATTAAGTACTTTAATTTTATAATACGACGACGTAATGTAATGGTCACCACGCCGGACCGCCGTTCTAAGGGTCCTAGGTTCGATTCCCAGCGAGGCTGAAATTTGAAGGATGAGCTTAAATTTCTGTTCTCGGTCTGGGTGTATGTCTAATTGTCTTTCTGTGTTGTCCATGGCACCCACGACACGGGGTATCCTAGTGTGGGGCTATGAGTGTGTGGCGGTATTTATTTATATAAAATAAATCAAATTTTAAGAAAAGTCAGCATTTATAACAAGTAACACGTTTGATTTTTCGGTATGGCTCATATCTTAATAAATCGGAAGGTTTTTCGACGTACGTCCAAACCACATATGAGGGGAAAAAATAAATATTTTCTAGTGTACAAGGTAGTATAAGGTGGTGGTGGTGGTGACTCACGTGTCGCGCGGCGGCGTGGAGGGCGCGGCCAGCTTGTCGGCGAGCGGCTCGGCGGCGCTGGCGGCCGTGGCGGCGGCCGAGCTGCCGAACCCGCCGCCGCCTGCCGCGACCACCATCCAACAATAAATTCAACAGTCACTGGCCGCGTTCCAGTAACCGTTCACAACGATCAAAACGCTCATTTCGGCGTTCCACGTACCGACCGCGGTTGTTGTAGTCGGGACGAAAACGTCACTCATGACGTCATGACTAACGCTCACTCTACCCTCACCACGACCCATCTTAAAAGGTGGGTCTCAGTGTCCGTTCCACTAGAGTTTATGACAGGAACCCTCACAAGCTAGTGGAACGGGGAAACTGCGGTCGTGAGCGTGATCATTGTGGACGCTTAGTGGAACGCGGCCACTGTGTGTTTAATGTTACAAAACGTCGCCTTCATTTTTTTGCTTTCTCAACCGGCGAGCATATATCAAAAAAGTGTTGAAAGTTGAGGAAGCGAGAGAAATATGTCAGAAATAGCAAATGGAAGGAAGTGGTCTCTGCCTACTCCAAAGGGAAAAAGGCGTGTTTATGTACGTATGTATGAAATTTTCTCAAAGATACCCGACGGATGATGTGAGATTTCTACCCACTAAACCCCTATAACTCCCAAAAGAGACTAACGCGTAAATGGAGGCTCCGGGATCTCCAAAAAACACGCCGGTGCCTCCCCTGGTTGCGTTGCCTAGCAACAACTAACAGGCAGACGCAGTAAACTTTTTGTTGTATTATCAATAGCTTAACATTTGTGTAGTTACGATTTCTTATTTAATGTTTAATATTATTAAATCAAATCCGTTTTCAACGAAATGTATGCAAAACTATGAACTTCACATATTAACCTTCTTGTTCTGTGGAGCATACAAAAAAATAGTACCTATGTTGTGTGAAAAAGTCACAAATAGCTTCAAGTAAATAAGGTTGGGGAGCGGACATTTTTTAAATATCAAAGTGTTCTATGATATCGGTCTAACTAATTTTCTCACAGGTTGTGGTGGTTGTTATAAATAATACTAAGTTGATTAAATAAGTAACAAAATATTACAGTGGGTAGTTTACTCCAATGATATGAATTTGATGTTGATACGTATGTCAATTAGTGAACACCCTAGCCAAAGGAATTTAAATGATCTGTTAACATTAATTGGGGCTCCAGTTTGACCGAAGTAGATTGAGGGTTGTTGTCGACGTCCCGTCTCGGTGTCCTGAACTGGCACAAAATTTTTAAGTTATTTTATACTGTTTTGAAAAGTTCTTTTTTAGAGTGAGGTTTTTACATTTTGTCAGAAATATATACAAAGTGAGGAGGCTCGCAGATTTAATTAAAACCTCTTTGGCAAAGGGAGATCTCCCTGTAGGCGAGGTGTGTTGCCTGGGGAGCGGCCGAGCTCCGACTGTTAACGTTCGGAACTTGTACCAAGCGTTGTAGAAAACTTCGATAACGTGATTCAGGTATGGCGTGACGTCATCGGTCGCCACACCCCTATTCACAATAGCAGCAGGTGCAAGTGTCTCACCGAAGGAGAGGTGCGAGCGCGGCGGCTGCCCGCGCTTGGCCGCCTCCAGCCGCTCCCGCTGCAGCTCCTTGGCGCGCTCGCGCATGCGGTTGGCCGCCTCGCGCTCCTGCGTCTGTCGCGCACAAAACATACACTTGTATACTGTACCTCCCTCTATATTACACCCGACAAGGACTAGTTGTCGGTCAAAACCGGTCCCAATACATTTGTCAAAGGGTAACAAATGAACATACTTTGGACAATAACAACGTAAATAAATAAAAGTATATACGTATGTATATACGCAATTCCTATAATATAATAATACGTTTACATATGTATTTATCTCAAATGTCACTACTACGGACATACATTATCACTACATTGTATAAAAAAAAGTCGCTTTCTCTGTCCCTATATCTCTATGTATGCTTAAATCTTGAAAACTACGAAACGGATTTTGATGCGTTTTTTTTAATAGATAGAGAGATTGAATAGGAAGGTTTATATGTATAATACGTTCACAGTTTTTCTGTAATGTATTTAGTATCAGCATTGCACCCGTGGACGGGACGAGTTGCTAGTTCTTTAATAACTTTGTAATGTTAACCTTGTTGGTGCAACTAATAAATAAATAAATAAATAAGATGACAAAATCGTTTCTTTATACTTTACAGATATAATTCTTGTGTCTATGTGTTATTGGACTCCTAAGTTGTACCGATTTAAATGTGATCAGATTCGAGTATTTAAATTTTAATGAAAATGATATTTTCCGTTAATTTGATTATTTATATTTGTTAAAGGTCAATCCAACACAGAATACACTTTCAATATAATAAGACGATTAGAGTATAACACACGATGCAGGCTAACGTCTGCAGAACTGACGGAACTACACCATACATTGTAAACCGCATCAGAAACCAACTTACTTGTCTGACAGCCTGGTATATCTTCTCTTCGTGGGAGTCCATCTCTACGAATGAACGGACCTGAGAAGGAGAAAGAAGTGTTGAGTAGTCTCAATGTCAATGCTTCGATTATCGACTACATTATATCAATACTGACGAACATCATCAGAATGGCGTCTAATGGCATCGCCGTCGTCTTGTCGACCAGCAGGTACGGGATCATCGGTATTCTTCAATCGATGACAGAACCACACGCCAGTAGATGTGAGCCTTCAAGCCGTTAATGGCTTACTACTTGGTACATATCTCTCCTCATCACTAGTACCAGTACCGGTACCGATTGGTAGATTGGTCAGTGGCCAACCCAAGCGTCGAAATTTTAATGACATCGACATAACTTGAAGGCTGCTATCTACGATAACGACCGGGACCGACGGCTTAACGAGCCCTCCGAAGCACGGTAACGTAAAAGAAATTTTTGCTATTAGGGGTCACCAATTTTGGTACTGTCCGCACCCGCGGTTCCTTAACTCTGCCGATCGCTAAGGATCGTAGCAAACCGCCGAGCTCAGTAGTACTCATTACTTCAAACAGTTCAGTAGATGTAGATGTACATAGTTCAGGAGATGTGTAGCGAAGACCAAAGAAACAAACCTGGGCCAAGTTAACACTCTCCCTGTAGCCCAGCGCCACTATCTCATCGAACGCAAACAGGAGATTGAACGCTTGGTTGAGCACCTCAGCTTCTGTCAGCTGTGTGCAGTATTCTGGGACCTGTACAAAATCATTATATTATTTATGTACTTAATTTGACATTTAAACCTAAAAAAATAAAAAAAAAGTGGACAGATGCGTCGAAACAAGATGGCCTTTGCTTATTTAATAATTTATGTACTAGGTATATGAAAAGTAATGTTGGAAATTATGTACGTAAGTTCTAGTTATTTCTACAAGAAATCCCTTCCAGCTGACCTAGGAATGGAAAGGTAGTGAAGATTTGAATTAGTGTGCACTTGTTTGTAAATATTCGATACATGTAATTATACTTTATAAATATCAAATATGAATCTTTATAATTTACGAATATTTTTTCAAACTTAACTTTTTAGTTATCTCGCCCTTGAACATAAATAATGTTAAAAGCGTCACCGGTGCATTACCGGCAAGAAAGGAGGTAGAAGAAGGCACTGTTTCTAACTCCTTCTACAACACCCTGGTCTTTCGCTGGGGCCTTGTGGTGTACATTTTAGACTAAAATAGTGCCAACATTTGTTTTTCATAACACTGATTCTAGATGCCATAGACTTGAATATGATTATATATACAATTTTTATATTTTAATTGATATTAATAGTCTAAACCAAAAGTTACTTGGAAGTGTTTCGCATTTTGGGATTTTGCATCAAAAAACGACACTATATCTTCAGCAAAAACTGGATGTTCAATCAATTAGTAATAGAAAGAGTATTTGCACCAACAAAAACAAAACCGATTATTTCTAAAGTTAAACTATGGGAGGTTAATATTATTGCTTAGTTTACCACTCTACTGAACAGACGCAGGGTTTCCAAGTCCTCTAGGATGTTACTGGCCTTTGTGGTGATCAACAGCATGTATAGCTTGTCCAGAGGTTGGTACACATATCTGAAAACACACAGTGTATAACACAACGTGTCAAGACCAGGTTCTTCATGGTTTTTTATTTTTATTATAATTCATTTACAACAGAAAATTATAATATGTACAGAACAAACATTTGATGACAGTTAATTAATTATTGATCAATAGAAAAAATATTGGCTAAAACACGTAACTTTGAACAAGTAAATTTGAAGGTTTAAATACCTGACTGACTCTGTCTCCACAAATGTGTGCTGTCTTCCACCAGTCATTAACTTTGGAAATGCTGCCAGGAGCCCCTCAATACGAGCCTTAGTCATCTCAACAAACTGCCGAGACACCAGAGCTGCAGAGATTGTAAATAAATTTAACTTTGATATGTATACAACCAATATTGTATAACTAACATTGACATGCAGTATGTCATACAATGTATACGCATTATTGCAAACTGGTTGAATGATTGGTACAATTGCAAATTAGTTATCACTTTGGTCAATGAAGAACAAAATTGTGTGGAAACCTTTCTCACTGAAAGTTGTTTTTCTTAATGTTCTTAAAACTGTGTGCACAAACATGGCAAGAGTATGGCTGCAATTAAATGAATTAATAATAACACAATTGCACTTTTTTTATTCACACAGACCATGCCGTAAGTAACTTGCTAAGTTAACAAATATTATTCAATATGAAATATCCTGCACATTTTAAATAGGTCTTTAGATTTCACTTAATTTTTTACTAGATTCTAGCTAGCTTTGTATATGTTATAAAATACCCTAAAGTATGATCTAAGTGATATTGTATATGGCCTCATGGCAAAGTTTGAAAATTGACTTTGGTGATTCATAAAATATAATATATAACTATGAAATTGTAAAGAATTTGTTGACGAATTAAACTTAACATTAGTTCGTTCATTGAAATTTAATTACTGCTGTGGTTGTGCCCCAGCAAGGGTAGGTTATATGAAATTTTAATGATGGGTACAAATAATTTAGCTAAATATAATGAGCATTGTTTGACGTATCGATACGTACCTTTACCTGACTTCGTACACACTGTCGCCGCTATAAGTACCTAAAATGTGTAAAACACAAGTAAAAACATGAGATCCTCTAATAAACATAAACCGGACACGACTACATTATTTTATTTACATACACTAACACTTAATTGTAAGTAATTTGTGGACAAGGAATATGAAATTGACAATAAAAAAGTTACCATTTTAAAAGAATTTTATTCCTTTCAACTAAAATATTCCATAAAATTCCTGAAATCTGTAAATTCCTAAATGATCCTGATCACTTTAACAAATTGACAATTAAAATTTGACATTGGCAGATTACAGATGACGTGTAGATCCCGCTTGTCTTACAATTGGTTAAGATCACAGACTAGGTAGAAATACTAAAGGTTATATATATATTACTTGTTTGATTTAAGTACATGTATAACTTAGCAATAATTATCTTTTAAAGTTTGCAGAACGCTACTTTTTGAATATTTAGTTAGGTATGTAAAGACACTAAAGTAATGAAATGATCTGATCCATAGAAATTACACTGTACTTAGTTAATTGGTAGATGTTCTTTTGCAACATAAATATATTTCCATAAACTAAAGAAACATTTTCTATCGTTTCTTGAATCTATTTAATCACAAAAACATATTAAAATCGGTCCAACTGGTTACAGTTAAGTTCTGTGCTAAAGGCATGACAGCTGTAGCACGAATTAATATTTTTGTTCTATCCATGCCAAAGACTATAAATAACTAAGCTCTATGCACGCACGCAGTGCAATGTCTGCAATGCAATAATAAAAATTAAAATGTCAGATTTGTCAACGAAGAAGTAAGCACATTGTGTTCATTATTTTAAATTACGACAACTTTTGTTAAAAATCTGTGTAAATATAGATTTTAATTATAGATTGAATCAATGTGCTGTTAAATATGGAGCTTGTTATTTAGGAGGAACGTTCAATTCTATGGAAAACGCCTGCATTTTACAGAGGCAAGCGTACCAAAGTAAGTGATCTCGATTATTATGTATCACATCGGTTTAGCACTTTGAGTCACATGCTCGGGTAACATGCGTGCATTGTTGTTAAGATATCAACATTATTTTAGCTAATGGTCAGTCGTTTGATTTGCATACAATCAAATTTACCTCATGCCTGATTGATAGATTATAGTTTAAATTTTATTGTATTTAGTGAACGTAACCCATGACTTAAAATGGGAGTAGTTAGATCTTGGTTTGACTCGAACAGTAGTGTCTATAGTTTAGTATTTTTAACTCAATAATTTCTTTATCTGCATTTAGTATTTTGAAATTGAAATTTCATGGAGGAGGCTCAGTTGTTAGAGAGTGATATAGAGGTACAAAGATTGTTGCAGTAATTTGTTTGTTTGTGAGCTCTGGACATGTTTATTTATCTTGGGAAACTACATTACACTAGTCTACTGGGGGTACTAAGATGATAGGTACAATAAAGCTTATTATAACTTTTATTATTAATCAGATATGCAATATGAGAGAATTTTGCATTCTGAAGGACACATTGACAGTCCACAGTTAAGAAGTATGTGTAGAAATGAAGAGATGTGATGCCTGCCGTAACCGTTCAGAACGGGGGGTGTCCGAAGCACGGCCCGGGGATGATCGGGACCCCCTGATAAACTCTCCCACTATCTTGCAGGAGGACACCTACGATAATCGGACATTAGTAAGATCTGCAATTTTTTTAAAGTAGTTAGCACAGTTTCTGTTGTGTGCACTACACATACTTTGTGCACAAACACTTTTTGTTTTTGTGCAATTTTAATATTCGAAATTTATTTTCAGTTTTCTTTTGATTGTCTATGGTATTTTTAGTCTGTGCAATGTATAGATCATTTTTTTAAATGTATGTAGAGTATTATTTATCAACACAAGGTAGGTATTACACAGACCTTGAAACACTGAAGGTACCATCATTATCAGGAAAGTAAACTCAACAAATAATCTCTGTGTTGTAAAAAGCAAACAAAGTGTGAGTGGTCAAGTTATTAACAGGTTTGATAAAAATGCCTTTTTGTAGATTAATCGGATTTGAGGCTAGATAATGCTGTATACCAGGTAATTGACACTTTAGTCATTTCATCATAACTTTACTGCCATAAGCGAGACAACAGAGCTCTAGTTATATTGGATTCCCGGACAATTAACTTCTTTTGTTTTGTAACACAGGAAAATGTCTTTTCAAATGCTTATAGATTGCCATTAGTTCGTGCTTAGTATGTAGTGTGTCACAGTTTTATTTTTGTGCTATGTTTTTTAAGATATTATTAAGTCCAATATATTTATTGTGAGTGCACAAGTGACAAGTGTGATAAAATGAGAAGGAAAATTTATATTACTCAGCCCCCTAAAAAGGTTATTACTTTTAATCATTTAATAAGCTAAACAAAACTTTAAACTATTACATGTATCTTAAGTAAACAGTTGAATAGTAAGTACAGTTCATCAATATATTATTATTTCCACTTCAGAATGGCAATAAAGGCTTACTCACAGGTATTATTGATGTATTGGGATCTGATGTAGCTTATTTTGTTTAATGTTTATGGTGTTCATA
>DWJN01005789.1:0-11192 GCA_018248895.1 Carystus phorcus
GATCTTTTAGAGGGGAACAATTTTGTAATACATGATTTTTGAGTAACTTTCACCATTCACTCAGCGCACGCATGGAAAGCTCAAACTTTTGCCGTTTTCACAATATTTTTTATTGCTGCTTCTCTCCTATTCATCTTAGCATGATGTTCTATAGCCTCACTCTATAAATGGACTATCTTACACTAAAATAATTTTCCAAATCGGTCCAGTAGTTCCTAAGATTAGCCCGTTCAAACAAACAAATAAACAAACTCTTCAGCTTTATGTATTAAGTATAAATAGTCCTATTTAAACTGAACTATGAATTAAATTAAATTATTTCCCAAATATCTGCTCCGTTTTGTAAAGGATCTATTGTTGTACAAATTGTAAAACTGTTCAATTTCTTTATTAGTCTTGGGTTTTAGAACTTAAGGTTCGAATTTAGTGCACATAGTTAATCTAGCTAATACAGTGTGCATTGTGGTCAAGCTGAATTATAGTTTTACTAAATAACATCGACGACGGACTATGTATTACATTCTAAATTATATTTTCACTAATGTTAAACATATAATATTTTATACATACGGGTATATCGTTAGTTCTTAGATCATAAACAAGTAATGAAAGGTGCACCGCCTCACCGTTTAATCAAGATATTTTTTGTTACAAACAATTAAATTTATTTAACGACAGTAGGTAATTAAGAATTCAAAGGTTTATAATTGTGTAATCTATTAACCCATGGCTCTATTTAAAATAAAATTCATTGATTGAAAGTTATGTTGTTTGAAACACTGAACTACGGAAAGAACTAGAAAAAAACATTCCAAAACAAACCGTTGTAACTTGAGACATGCTAGAATGACTAGGTTTGATGTATAATAAGGAGACTTGTAGGTAAATTGTTTGGATAAAA
Source organism: Carystus phorcus (assembly GCA_018248895.1). Lineage (NCBI taxonomy): Eukaryota > Metazoa > Arthropoda > Insecta > Lepidoptera > Hesperiidae > Carystus > Carystus phorcus. Next base: position 902 of record DWJN01005789.1, read on the forward strand.
TAAATTAGTAAATTAATTTAATTTAGTTAATAAATATGACAATATGTACAATACAATAAAAACACTTTATTATACACCAAAAATATACATAAGGAAAGATGACATTGTATTTAATAATAAAATTACATATGTATAGTGATAGTGATTATTCTGGATTGATTGATACTTTGATAATAATATTCAAGTAGAAAATGTCTTCGTTTTTGAATATACTTATACGTGCTGCGGAGGGCATGATAAACCGTCGATTCCGGTTGTTATCGTAGATAACAATAGTTAAGCCATAGCCTTCAGACAACGTGAAAACTTCTCAATACTAATAACACTATCAATGATGAAGAGCTATCCATGGCATTTAAATTAAAATTCAAAATCATTTATTTATGTAGGTATTATTTCAATACACTTATGCGCGTTATTTTTTGATTCTACCGTTTCGGTAAGACGCTTTTACATCGAGGAGAAGAAACGGCGAAAGAAACTTAGCTTTTGTAAATCATTAGGTAATGGATCGAAGTCATATTATTTTCTTTATAATTTAAAATCGTAAAATACTTTTACAATATTACAGTTTCGTAAGTTGCACTTTATGTATGCATTTTTCAGGTCAACAAATAAATCACACGTTTGAGACGATGGAACTATTTTAAACTATCAACAGATTTTTATGCACTGTGTACTTCAAGAAAAGTCCTGATTTTTTGTTGTATCAACGCTTTATCCGTTATACCCACAGCTCAAGTTACTCTGGTTACTCGAAGCGTAACGTATAATGTGACATTAAGCGTTGGCACGCGCGCGCCAGGTGCATTCCCTAATTAGGTACGAACGGTCGTAGAGTACGTTAGACCTTAGCTAACTATTTTATTACTATGTTTTGTTTTTATAATCGTAGCGTTGGTTAATACAAAGACATTTTGGATTATTAAAATTCCTGTAATGTATTGTTGGTCGTACATTTCTAACAAGGATTACATGGTGTTCCCGCTTACTCATGATATAGGGTTTTTCGTGAAGGCTAACACGACTATGTGTTAGTGACTCAACATGTTAGTCTCCATCGCCACATAACATAAAGAGCGATTCTGTCAAGCAATTAACTTATTATATTAAAAGAAAATCAAAACCACAAAAGCCTAATTAACAACTACGATTGAGTACTTTCAGTTAATCATTCATTCCAAAATCACATTGATGCAAATAAGTTATCTTATATTCAGGGTCATTAATCTCACTTCTCCATCAATCCGCTCTGAAGCAGCTTGGTGGAATATGCTCTCTAGACCTCCTCAGTGATGAGGAGAGACCCACGCTCAGTTATGTGCCATTAATGGGTTGAAGGCAATCACACTTGAATTCATGAAACTATTCCTTAAGCCTGTACTACTCATATATTTTATAATTTACTCCGCTCTTAATAATCCCTTGATATTGTCGTTTATATAACCTCTGTTATAAAACCAACCATGCACTAGTACAATTAATTGTAAATAGAATCCGTCATAGTTGTGCTATGGCGCAGTCCGTCACGTTTATCGCTTCGGCTGCAAATATTTTACGCATTCTTGTTTAAAGATCGACTACTCTATCAGCGGAACTATTCGGATTAAAAAAAAAATCTCGTGAGAATATACGCGCGTGAACTATAAACACACAGCTTCTAAAACATGTGCAAAGTAAACTATAATGAACTCGATTCATATTAGTGGGCAAAGTCTAATGAATAATAGAAGTTCCCCAAATGTTGCCTGTAGGCGACGAAATTAATACTTATTTCAAATATAAGTATAGTTATAATATTGTGTAGTATGGTACCAGGCCACAGGGAGCGCAAATTTTTAAAATAATTAAAAAACAAAATAGAGATTTTCAGTTGTTTGTAAATGCGTCTTAGTTTTGATCGTGCTGCCATACTATTTAAGTGTTTTATATTTTGATTTTTCTTTAAGCGTTCTATATCAAATAAATAATGTAATTAACGCCACACCAGTTTTTAAATGTGCAGGCTTATTCGATTCGTGGGGGTTACTTAGGTCTAAAATCGACGGTACCTACTTATAATCTATCTAGTCAGCCCATTTGACCGCTTTAACAATACGATAAACTTCTTTCTACTATTACTTATTAGCTGCCAAAGACCAGACTTATGAGCAGTGTTGCAATACGCATAAACGGTATTAACCATTTAGTGCCGCATAATCCAACACTTTTGTCGGCTATTACAAAAAAAGCGCTTTCAAACTCAAACTTATCATTTAGCATTGCAAATTGCGAAATCGTATTAGTGAATCGAATTTACTTTCGGTTAATTAAGGAAGCAATTATAAATTCATTCACGATTTAATAACATTTTGACAAAATGACGCATATTAATAGATTAAGACATACGTCCAGAGATCTTATTACACGTTACAATTTTGGCAAGAAACATTTTATTGGCTCAAACATTTTATTTGTAAAAACAATACACGTAATGCTTACATTGTTTCAGTGCTACAAGAATAAACATTTAAGTGCAATGCTTTTTCGTTCAAAGAACAGAAATTGTTGAGCATTGTATTCGGAAGAAAGAATGAATTATTATTATTTTAAATAAAAGCCTGAGCGAAATTCTTTTTGACTCATATTACACGAGTTATATTATGTTTTCCTTCTGGTACATAGAAACCACTATATAAACAATCAGTTATTTTTTATTTAGAGAAATAGATTTAGTAATGTTAACCGAATAGATATAACATTCCATAAAATCACTTGTGATAAAATTACATTATCAAACTTATTTAAATGTTTCCCATAAAATTCCTATAAATGTATATCCTCAGAGGAAAAATTAATTTGTTGCATGTGTTGAGTTCAATGCAGACGCATACTAATTTATAACAAGATTACGTTTGAATAATAAAAGTGTAAGTGGTTGAACATTGCATGAATAATTCGACGCTTGATGTCACCGTCCAAAGTGTTCTGCAGTGAAGTGTTAATAAAACACTTGTTCAAACAACATTAACATAGCACTTATTTAAGACCAGAATCGATAATTCCGTTACAGCCGTCGAGTTCTACGCTGTTAGTGATAGGGCATGTTCTGTCAACAATATAGTTAATGAACTCATTAGAGAACTATTTAAAACTAAACTACACAGAAACATCGTTAAATTGTCTTAAAGAAATAAGTTAATAACATATGAAACGTTTAGCGACATAAAGTCATTACTGGTGTCCATTAACGCTGCTAATTGCAGGAACTCGACACCTATTGAAGCTGAGGTTAGTAAATTAGATTCAAATTTTATAGTAATATAAACTACAAATACTAAAGTGCATATTTAAAGTGATGACTATAATAATCATAACATAGACATACAGGAGAATTATTTACATCTTATAAGAATTAAGGCGTCAATGGTAGCCGCTATATTTGTATACTATTGACAATATTTGAATATTTAAAATACGAGTGATACGTGATCTTGAACAACGAATTATACGTTTATCTTTGGAGGATGATGTCAGATCACATGTATTCCGTATGTAGACATATGGGCTTCGTGAGACCTATTTTTATATACATACTACATACATACCACAATACCTATATATACACTTAAGTTTGACATTTTTTAAGGACTCACAATTTGATTGGTTTTTAAATTTCTGTAGTCAATAGTACACTAAAATCATTAACAACTTAAGTTGATTCGTATCAGGAGGATTTTAACAAAGTGATTTGATTTAATAAGAATCGGTGGATTTTAGTTTACACAAGAATATACATATTAATTTCCAACGGCGCCGCGGCGTTAGTGTTAATAATGAGACTTAAATGTCTGGTTAGAGTTTTTAATATCAAAAAAAATTGAACTACTAGCAAAATTTATTGAATTGTATAAACATATTTCAATAACTTAACATTTTAAAACAGTTATACGTTTATTCTATGTATAAAACAAAAACTAAATTGAGCTCAACTTGTTGATTAATACGATTTTTGTTGTTCTATAAATTCGAAACATATTCGTTAGCTAAATAATTCCGGACATAATTGTTTATCTCTTAATAAAATTTCCATAGTAAGTTTTGTCTGATATCCTCTAGGAACAAAAATCTATTTTTTTTGATAATGTGTTCCAGGGACATATCCAGGATATTAGGTACTAAACAAGGCAATTATCATTTAAGTATATATAGTTATACACAAAAAGGGTATCCGAAACGATAACAAATTAAAATGTTACAGTTTCATTACTAAGATGGACTAAGTAAATTGAATAATAATACCAAAACTAAAAGATAAACTAATAACGATAAAACTTAAAAAATACCACGCGTTTAAAATATTATTCCAGGTCATAACAAAAATACATTCAAAAACATTGCGGATGAATAAAATGAAGAAAGCAACCGAATCATACGCTACAACTTACCGGATTTTCTTTTTTCGTTGACGAGCACTAGCGATTTAGTCCTTTTAACTCTTAACGACCTCCTCCTAATGGATCTCATTAAGGCTTCTGGCATCCTCGAAAACCTCGGAGAGTCAACTCTCTTTTCAGGCATAAAGAAATTTTTTACAGCCAACATTTTCGCGCAGATTTCGCGGAAACAACGCTATTACGAAATCACATCAAATCCATTGTCGATTCAACAGTTTCTTTTGAGTCAATTTAAGTCTCTTACAAAGATTGCACATTCATTTACGTCGAACAAATCATATTTAAAGTGGACTGTTGTTCCGAATGCTACTGTCGATTTAATCAAATGATTTGCATCAGTGTCGAGTTTATGACGGCATCCACTAATAAAGGTCAGTTATCCAACTGATTATTCACTTCTTTGAAGCAATTCAGCTTTTAAATGATCAACACTGATTTCCGCTGTAATCATATGTGTGTTGTTCGATTCCACAAATGTCGCGGCTATTGTTTCTGGCACATCACTATTCCACGCACGATGACAAAGTGTAATCCTGTCACTATATTTGGAGAGGATGGGTTCTAGTTGTTCGATATAACTTCGATGAAACGCATTTTCACCGAGCGCGTAATACGTCCTACCCAGACCGCGACAACCGGCTTACTGACTCCGCGAGTTATCGCCACAACGAGGGGCGTATCTTACCTAGCGGAGCGTGCTAGCGAATTTTTATCTCTTATCACAATTTACTTATGTGCACTGCTCAGAGGTCGAATGGATTTACCGTTTTCTCTCGAAACAAGCCCGAGGTCGTCTACGCTTACCGGTGTAATCATGAGATGTAATGTATGAAAATACTAAGATTCTATAACCTCGACCGTATGGGTAAAATAATTTAGATGGAAAACAAAATTATGGATGTAATTGTAGTTGTATTTTCGGAAATGGCATAAGAAAGTTATAGTTTTTGGCATTAATAGTCTATAGTCGATAAAGGAAGTGAGCCAGAAGGTATACAAGCGGTAAAGCATCATTCAGAAATTGTTAGCCAACTTCGCTTCGCCGACCAAAAACCGGAGACAAGCACTTTAATACTGAAACCTAAACACGTATTTAAGACAAAATCTTCAACAACACAAAAAGCATATGCCTCTACTAAAACATGACTGGTTACATAATAAAACTGTGATTAGAGTCGTGATTAGCCATTTATTACGAAACATGATCGCTCTTCATGTAACTTGACGTCGACAAACTGTGCCCGTGACTGCTAAAGTCATCAAGTAATAAATTAATTAATGAGTTGACGTACATTATGATTTGATGTATAAATTATATGTAATGTGAAGATAGTGTTGCCAGATAATTCAGACTCAAGGTGAGGTTGGAATATTTTACCTTTTGACTTAGAAAACTATGTTTTAGCAGTGAATCTGCCTTTTACCCTGCTCTTACAAAATTAGACCCTAAATTTCACTATGAAAACACGCAAATAAGAGTAAAGCGGCTTCAAAAAATAGTTTCTTTTTTCAATGCTGTTGTGTACACTACTTAGATGATATTACGAAACTAAGCGTCAGTTTCATAATATTGTGTTCTTCTCCTATCTACAGTAACAAAGTTGCAGTGCAATTTGCAAGTTCAGTGCGCTAAGTGCATTACGCGATTAGAAACTAAGTTGAAATGTATCTAGATTGGCAATGCTTCGTTATCGTTGTGAATTGCGGTCCAGCAATTATTGGTGATAGAGTTAAAATTGTTTCCTCAATAGAAACTAACTACTTGAATTTTATGATTCTTTTTAATAAAATATTTTTTTTAGCTTCCTCTTTAATCTTATGTTTCCCTGTTTCTTTCGCGTAATATATGTATTATCGGTACGACAGAAGTAAAATGAAGAAGTATACATAAAAAATACGTTATAGTATTGAAAAATCATTAATAAGTAGTTTGATAGAAAGCTTCTTGCTTGCTCAGTTGTAACACTGTATGTAACTGTATACATTATATCTGAGGAGGCAACCAATCGAAATGAAAACAAGTAAAAGTAAATAAATCCATCTAACATTAAACAAACATGCTTCAATAAATGATTAATTGACACCGCTTGCAACCGACATGGCACCATTGGCAGCCATTATTCATCGATGCAAACAAATACCGAGCCTACTAATATACACGTACAAAGATAGGCTCAAGTGCTTTAATTTAAATAATATCAAAATACTAGTGTGTTGTAATTTGACGCTGGGCGAATAAAATTATCTGTTTCCCTTCTATCACTTGTGTGTAACTCCTAATTTCTGAGGGTTGTTGTTGAATTTCGTTTTATATTGGACATTTTTCATATAAAACGAGAAGCACTTCAAATTCCTGAATAATATTCATATTATTTTCTGTGAACAATTTTTCAATATTATAATCATCTTTTATTTAAACATCATTTGGTACACTATAACTTATATTACAACCTAGATATAAAAAATTATAATAAATTGTTATTTTTTTTATTAAGAATTTATATCGAGTAGCCAATTCCAATGTTTCTTTCATTACATTAAACTATAACACCATTTTGAACGACATTTTATTAAGTATGTTTGTATATTGTATTTATTAGCTTAAGAAGTCATTTATTATTTATTGCGGTAACTGTAACTATTTCCTTATATGCAGAAGTAATTGTATAATCTTTAATTTCAAAAACGGTGCAATTAAGTATAACAGGAATCATAAAAATATTTATATGAAACTAAAGCTTTATTTTTCCCGCTTCAATATATCTCAGGAGAAATGAAAAACGAAATAGAAGGCGCAGAAAATTACGAACCGCGCGAGTGCCGTTTCCGCGCTAATCCCTACGAGAGTCGTGCAAATTCTTATCGTTGCATCGCAGCGTCGAGCACGATATTGTAGTTTCCATTTTATTTCGCTGCCCAGTGTAACGTGACCCTTTGATCCTCCGCAGACTTCTTAGGGCTATGCACATCTTTTTATTTGACACAATTTCTGTTTAAAATTAAAATATGTATTCATATTTTTCTGAATCTACAATGTTATGTTAATGCGTATGTCTCACTTATGATATGATGAACTATAACAATAATAATAATATAATTTATTTTCCACCACAATTATAATTACGTGACTGTCATATTGTGGGAGACTGGTGCCTAAGCTAAGCTTTTGGCTTGTATTTTAGGATACCAGGCTTCCACCCTTTTTACATTTGATCTATGGTATATTAGGCGAGCAGAAAACAAAGAAAGACATTTTTTAGAAGAAGAAGGAATAACAAAATTAAAAAGAACAGAATCATTACATTATTTTTACTTGTAAAATAAATCTCAAGGAGTAAATTACAAGATGTATTAACCGTGAAGGCATAACTTTGTATGGCTTCTTTCTAGCGATTGAGTTGAGCCGTGAAAATGGTTATGTCCTAAACTAAATCTACTTCACCTGTACACGGCACGTCAAATGACTATTCAAATTTACAATGTAACTCGTCTTTGATGTACAGACTTAAATGTAACTAGAAAGACTAACCATACTTTATATTCAATATGTCAATAGTTCCTCTTCCTAACCGCTGTTTCAGTATAAGTTACGATCATTACTTACTTCAATATCTAACGACATCAGAAACAGTACAAAGCGTATTTGATTCTGTTAGTCTGTTTCTGAACTCATTTTATTTTAAATTAAGCAATCCATTTAGATGTGGTTTTTATTAGGCATCGGAAGACTTTTCATGACGTGTTTTGATTCCATAAAAATAATAAACTAATATTAAATTTAATACATGTGAATGAATTTTATTTTATATTTTATTTTCTGTATTTTACATCAAACAAAGTGAAAATGTTCGGTCTAAAGAACAGACCATGACAGTAAACATTTCGTCTAAAATTATTATATGACCAATAAATTAAAAACAATCGTCCTTTCTATCTGAACGCAGCCTACAGATCTTCAAACTGGTAACATCAAGTATCTTTCTGTGCAGTTTCCACGTGAGTCGCATTTGCAGATGACGTCATTACGGCTTAAGTTTGTCGAGACTTAGCTTATATCTCATTGTTCTTCATACAGCTTACCATGGTTTCTGCCTTGTCGTTTATTGCTGCCTGTTTGTTACTTGCTATGAATTTAGTTTGCTTTTTACAACAGTAGTCCATTAAATACGTGCAAGCTTTCAATATGGTGACTTGTATCTGCTAAATAATTGGATCACAACACCCAAATCTTCCAATGAATGATCTCCAAAAACATATTCTAAGAGGCAAAATATATTGTTTACAATCTCCAAATTGGTTTTCAATACATTAAAATGTTATTCTAGTTCATTGTAATGATCAGGAATTACTGTCTGGTATGTTGATTGTGTCTTAAATAACGCTTAATAGTCACTTCTATCGTTAACTATTTGTTAATACCAAATTGCAATGTTTGTAACAGGTTTTAGCGTTTCTGTTTAAATTTTTCCTGCCACCTCAATCCTCCTATCGTAATCCTAAAGAAAACTGAAGAACGAAATGAATAAAAATACAATATTGAATCAATGTTAGTAATAATGGTTATAACAAACATTATGAAACATATATGTACATACTATAGTTATCTGTACAATTCTGAATCTCGCCGATGCAACCATCTCAGGAAATGAATCAACAGTTCCATAAATAGAATTACACGCGATTGTATGATCAGTAAAGTACGTAGTGTAAACAGTTTATTTATTGTTTGTGTTTTCTGAAAACGGCATTGCATTACACTGACAAATAGTATTTACCTGCACGCAATATAATTGTCTAATTATAGTCACGTTTCTCGTTCTTACAAAATGTAGGTAAGGGTTGTTATATAACATGTCAATTTAAGTAACTATTTCATTGCGAAAGCTTACCGATGTTTCAAATTATATTTTGAAAAATTATTACTAAGCCTTGCATAGTACAATGAGGTGTCGACAATTATCGTACAATTTACCTAAAGCCACCAAAGAATTATTAGCGAGATAGAGTTCTTTCCTCTTAAATTAAACGCTAAGGTCGCGATAAACGTAATATACTTAATTATTCACACAAATAAATTGTAGTATGCAATTCATGTCACTTTTTCTTATGAACCATAGAAAATCAATACTTATTTCTCTGTGTGTAGCTCTTTGTAAACAGAATACAACTCTATAGTCAAGACCTCTTATTGATCGAGACTTGAATAATATGCAGTTGTCGTTTCTCTTCCGGTCAGCATCTAAACCATCCGGTTAGTGATGCCGCCTGTCCAACTATTCCTCTTCGATAGATGGTGCGATAACCTCGCAAAATCGCAGCGGGCATCGCTCTTACAACTTTTATTAACAGAGTTCCTCAAAAGCCTCACCCAAAAGTGCCCCTTACAGTATAATGAATTACTAGTACAAAACAAACTAACTTGAATGACCATGACATAACTTGATTGAACCATGAATATCAACACTTTACAATTTTTTTTTATCTTTAATGAAGACCAGGGTACAATAGACGAGCGTAATGTTAAATAGCATCATCTAACATCCAATCGTCAGGATGTAGGGAAAATGTCTGATGGCGGTAAAATTTGAGTTTTGAAAGAAATTTCAAATGACAAGACATGTAGATAAATATAAAACGGAATAGAAGAATCTATAGAAATAATGACCACGAATTGACTAACTAACTGATAATACTTACTTTCTATTACAATACTAATTTAATCTGTTGATGAAGTATAAAGTTAATATTAAAACGTAATATTTCGAACAAGCAAAAGGCACCTTTAGCACACAACATCCTATAAACGAAACCTATAAAATTAATGAGATATAGGAAACTTATGACATAAGGACAGG
>DWJN01005790.1:0-11191 GCA_018248895.1 Carystus phorcus
GACACAGGACACTACAGTTACATATGCTTTTATTAAAAAGTGGTTATTTTAATATTACAAACTGACACTCTTACATTAGGTATATATTTGTATAGATATTAGTTTTATCCCTATTATGTCGGTTTAGTATACTAACCCCAATTCGACATCGGCTGATTAGGCTGTTGAGGCGAAAGAAGCCGTCCTACTTGTTAATAGAACTTCACGTAAAGATTATAATTATCAGCATTTTCATTGTCATTTATATCATATTTTGGTGACCAAAGGATTGGTTCATGTTTCGTCTGGGGTCTTGAGAACCAGAAGGCACTTTAATTCTTACTTCTCTGGTTTCTTGGAAGACAATTCGTTTGTGATTTCTTAGTTGCTGATGTCCAACATGAGCAACAGTAATCAAATTGTCCAAATACCATAGAGGAGCTTCGTGTACTCGTTTATCCACTAGTTACATAAGAAAAATATCTCCAAGTACGTTCACGTCAAAAGAAAAAAAAATATATAAAGTAGGTACAAAAATAAAACAATCGGCTTTGTTCAACAAAGAGCTACTCAGCATCCTTAGAAAACCGTAGAACACTTAACAAGTTTTTGTTCCCCTCAACTCGCCTAGAAAGAGTGTCTTTCTAATAATTATTGCGCAATGGATCTCTCAGACCTTCATAATATTATTATAAAAGCTTGGATGAATGTTTGTTGCTCGATCACATCAGAATATGTGAACAGATCTAGATAAAACAGAGATAGTTTATCAAAAATAGCTACTTTTAGTATAGAAAAATCTACTGTTCCCGCAAGATATTCGAAGATAGACAGGTATTTTAATGGCACGGGTATCAAACTCCGTGTAATACGTTCAATAATAGTTAAACAAAATTTCGACTTAGCCTCATGCAAAAATTCACGGTATTGTGGGATTCATAATTGTTTATGAACTTTGAGAAGGACATACTCAGACCGAGAACAGAAATTCATATTCATTTAAATGTTCGCCAAGGAGAATCAAATCCCACACGTCACCAAAATATAATTATGTCTAATAACTACTTAACATCAGGTAGCTCATCTGCTCCTTTACCGCAAGTTCATATTACACATAATACTACTAAAGCTAGTTGAACATTTATAAATACAAAAACTAATTAAGAACAATAAATATTTACATGCTGACAGCATACCACTCATATCCTATAATTATATCCAGTAAAATTATAGTAAGTAAATTATAGTGCACAATATCTTAAAATTAAACATAAAAAAGTTCTAAGCAAAAAAAATACTGATTAATGTTGCTGAATCTGAAGGACTTGATATTTTAAACACGTAGTGGTCGGTTCATGCACGATTTCACGATCTAACTCTTAATCAATTTGATACAAGGGAACTGACACATTATGACGTTGATGTTTAATACCAATATTGTACGTTAGTAGAAGCTTGATAGAATAACTGTTAAACCAATTCCAAAAAAGAGGTTATCGATTCAACGTGTATTATTAGAAGTGTAAGAATAAGACTTCCAAACTGAGCTATGTGAAAAAAATTCAGTTGTTAGTAAAAAAATATTTTTTAGACATGTGCCAACAGACGAAGATGAAACCTCATTAAAAATAACGTTGGCCCCTAAATATTTTAAGACTTTAAAAAGTTTGTCTTCAAATTTAAATGTGGAATGTCGTCTCATATTTGGACTATAGAATATAAATTCTGAGTTTAAATATATATCTAGAGTACAAAGAAGATTGGAAGAAGTGTTGACGTGAAATAATCAGCATGTGAAAAATAAAAAGCTTAACAATTTTAAACACATTAACCTATTCATACAAGGCTCATGTCAACTCACAAAGCCTTTTAGAAGTCTATCTTTTCAATACTCGCAATTTGTGGCTTATTACTTTCACGCGAAGATCATTTTTACTGCAATAACTTTGAACCAAGACTCGACGGTATCATATCCTTTTTTATACTCATCCCAAAATCTATAGAGCCAGTGAGCCGACACGGTATTTCAGACACGTAGTGGACGGTTCATGCGCGATGTTACGTGTGACATTTTTCAAATTCTACTGAATCAATTTGCTGTCTCACGCTCGATTCAGGTGAAGTGGCGCTATTGGATGTCAGTGTTCTAGTATATTCAGTATGGTTGAGAGAATTTGTATAAAAGGTGATTGATATACCAACGGTGAAGTAAAAATCGGTGTTATATTGAAAGTTAATAAAACTTCGCCACGTCTGATCTTAGCTATCGTTTCGACGGTGAGACTTCGGGTGGTATAAAAATTTTCGACACATGGGTTGGCTATAATCTATCATCTATCAGCTCTTTAAAGTCCACTGCTGGACATAGGCCTCCCCTAATTGGCGCCACTCCGACCGGTCTTGGGTTCTCTGAATCCAGCGGTTGCCTGCTGTCTTCTTTATGTCATCCGTCCACCTGGTTGGGAAGTGACCAGTGCTTCTTTTACTGAAGCGTGACCGCCATTCCGCCTATGAACCCTCCACTAATCTGCACTGAAGCAGCGTGGTGGAATGTTTTCCAAACCTCGTCATTGTGTTCTTCTTCATCACGTAAAAAAAGATTCGTATCTTATATACGGGGCATTAATGGGTTGAAGGATGTAATTATAATTTATATGAGAATGGTTAATCAATGGACAAAAAACCTGACTTCAAACAAAATTGTTACACCAATTAAAAAGTTACTAAGTAATACAAATAAAGAAAAAAATACAATCGAATTGAGAACCTTTATTAAGTCGGTTAAAAGAAACCGCAACGAATTTAACCATTAAGTTATATTTAGGGAAATTACTACTTTTACTCTTGAATCTAGTGAAATATATTTCACTTTTCTAATGCAACAATCTTGTCTTGTATAGTTTTATGATAAACAAGTAAACCATAGTGCCTCAAAGTGAAGGGAGATACAAACAATAAAGCAAATACAGCGCTGTTCAAACTTACTTGAACACACAAACATGACTACAAAGCGCAAGCATAGCGCTATTACTCAATTTGCTCGGTAGCTACAGGGTGTCCGCTGCGAACATCTTTGTAGAATTATCTAACAATAGTAGATCCAGCGAACTTGGTATCACCTTGGAATATTTGTAACGTTTTTGTAACATTTCTTATCACTACTGAACTCCTATTGGTCATAGCGTTATATAGCCTATAGCATTCCTCGGTAAATGGACTATCCGACGCAAAAGTAATTTTACAATTTGAATTAGTAGTTTCTGAAATTAGTGCTTCAAACATACTCTTCAGATGTATATTGGATGTATTTTGGAGAGTGTGCATCGGAACTGTTCGATTTAGTTCCCCCAGCTTCGTTCCTCCACCGAACATCCCGACGCACGGCGAGTATCCATCCTTACGTCGTGAACATCCCGCGGGTGCGAATGACACGGTTTGCTTCGTCGTTCTTTATCCGCGAAGGATTGGAATAGCTTTCCCGCTTCGGTGTTCCCGGTTACTTATGACGTGGGAGTCTTTAAGAGAAGAGTGAATAGGCTTTTACGAAGTTAATGCGTCCACCATCTTAGACATCCTCACCACTTACCACCACGTGGAGTTGATGTCAAGCATTAACTTGTAATAAATAAAAAAAAAAGAATAATCGGAGAGTAAAGGTAGTTTTAAATAAGGGCATTGAGACAAGTTAAAGGTTACCTAGCTAAAGGATAGGAAAAATCTGCGCAGATATATTCCGGTAGCAATATATTTATGTATCTTTTTTTTTGTATTTACGTACCATTATTAATACTCAAGGTTAGTTTTGCACGCCAACTTTGCTATTTTGTTACATACGCGGGAAAGGATCCTCTTTGAGCTTGCCAAGGTTTTTCGATATCGATATGATATAGCGGTTAAATAAAGGTAAAGGTAAGATTTTGGTATCTTTTTATATCGGTATTTTATATTGCTTAAGCCTCTGAGTCACACTTAATTGCGAATTTTAATTCAGATATATTTTCATGTAAACGTATTCATATTTCAGAAAGTTTCATGAATTAAAAGATTTTAAGTGAAAAATAAAATAAAATAGTGTATAGTATGAGAAGCTGCGAAGAAATTTGCAATCAGTCCGTAGCCGGTTCTAATTTAAGAAGCACTATAGGCGCCTTAATGGACAACAAGCGGCGTCGGATGGCGGGAATTGTTTCAGCTCAGCGTCTATTAACTGCATCGTGGTACCACGCTGTGCCCCAATTACTTAGATAGGGTTGGTATGTTTATTGGCCGGCATTATTTAATGAAAAATCGTTATTTTATACTGTATCTTCAAGTCAAGAGCGAGTAAACTTACTTACTATCAAGTTTATTATTTACTATTAAGCAATAACTTATTACAAGTTAAATAAAATACGAGTATCAGTTTCGTTTTTTCCCGGCGACGCATTAACAATGCCTTTCCTGTTCCCCTGTTACATGTTTTCGTATTCTAAAATAAAAAAAAATCATATTGGTTAATAATAAAAAGATTTCTCAGAAACCTTTCGTCATTATAAACTTTGGTAATATCAAAATAAATGAAGTAAAAATGATAACAAAAATAAGAATTTGAGAAAATTAATTCTAACCTACTTCTCTTTTGTTGGGGCCTAATTTTTACTGAGACGCACAGATACCTCTAGTGTTACTTATGAATGAATGTGTGTACATAAGCAACCCATACGAACAGACATTCTACTCCGAGAGCTGAGTGCATAAATCAAGTCATCAACCTAACCTAACAACATTTTGATGTAATGTTTGAGAGTAGACGCACGTAACTTAATTCTCTATAGTACTGCAGAATGATATTCTATGTTGACAATGTGGGTTGTATAGATACGACACAACGAATTTTATCCCATTGGAACAATATGCCCGCGTCAGTCCACATTAATGAGTCGGTCTCATACGAAACTATGGTGGTTCAATGTGAAATGGGAGCGGGTTAGATAGCCCAAGCGTTGGAAGTTTTAATGTCGAGAGAAGTCCGACATGACTTAACGAGTTTAGGTGACGATAATAATCGGCACTGATAGTTTAACATACCCTTCGAAGGAAGAACTGAAGCGGTCAAGGATTTATTGTCACTAACGATCACCCTTTCATTTATAGGGCGTGTCTGTAGTTACTTACCTCTGATGATAACTTAACTTAGGATCAACGATCTATCATAGCTTCCATAAACCAAATTGTATCGGCATATGTTAAAAAGATAAGACGTTTTTACTTAATTAAAAACGTGAAAATAATAAAAACTTAAAGGTTTTATTAGTCTAAATATTTCTAGAACAATACACAGCAAGTTTTGAATCCAGCTAAAGTGGAAAAGCGCTTTTATGCAATCAATAGACTAGCAATAAATATACAGCTATTATTTTTTACATAATTCACTTGTTATTACCAGTCTTTACCAGGAAACAAAACGTCGCATCATCAATATTCCGGAAAAAGTTCGCCTTGTCTTACAAGTTCAACATATTCAATTAAGAGCTATAAGGAAAAGGGATACATTAATTAGAACATCGAAGACAACGTCGTGAGGAGCTAATGCATGAAATACTACCTCTTAGTGATAACGTTACTTATACGAACTATCTTCGTTGATTAATAATCTGCAATTTTATGCTCCTATATATCTTTCTATACATTATTTTGTAGTGTGTATGTCACTAAACTCCTAAACGTTTCCATCGATTTTCATGATTTTTTTGATATCATATCATATAATCATGGATAGAAAAATAAAATTTTTCCAACCCATTCGGCAGACGTTGATCTGTAATATACATAGTATAATTTATAATGAGTTAATCAACATATATATTATATGAATAGAAGGAAATGTTCTAAACATAAAATATGTTAATTATATATACTCGCAAATACAATATGATTTTAGCCTTGTCTTAACGATTGTCGAGCGTAACCACTGGAGAAAGCCTAATAGATATAAACACATGATTATATTATAGTACTAATTTATATATGGACATGATTCAGTTCCCAATATTAAAGTGCTGTGATAGGTTGCATAACACGCATAGGATCTGCGTTTGGATCTTGCAAGTACCTTAGATTTTTACTAAGTTAACAGTAAACATTAGTGCGAACTGCGAAATATCGATAGAAATTAACCACTGATATTCTGGATTCACATCTGGTAATTTTTCCATAACATTCAGGAAATAACGGAATATAAATACTTACAACGGGATAATACTTTGATGTTTTTCTCTCGATGCCTCATAAAGCCCGACGTTAGCTAAGCTTATAGCGGGGTAAACGACATCTGTCGATTTAGTCTCTAGTGGGGTTTTTATAAAAAACAACACGAAGAAGTAATTTCCTGGAGACGTAATGCGACCTCTACTGACCTCAGTAATATTCCCTTTTTATTACAAAGGCAACATATTCTGTTGTATTTTGTAAAAATCAGATGAGTCATCTTGTGGTGACCGTCTACTATAGACTTAGCAACATCATAGCTATCATCTTCGTGTTGACTACTGGCGTGGATGCGGCGAACTCATATTATTCTAGGTCTGATTATACAACTAATTCTCATAAAACCACACGTCTCGTACCTTACTATTTGTTGTACAAATAATGTATAACATTTTTGTATGTACGAGTATTTAACTGATAAATGAGCAGACTATCTATCTAATTGGAACTCGATTGCTAACCAGACTATATATGACGTCTTCTTTTGCACAAATTCGAAAGTACGGCGGTTAAATAATTTACACATATAATTATTCCACTTGATTTTTTTATTCGATAGATTGACTTGAAATATTTATTTTAAAAAACTACTTGAATAGTTGAGTATTTTATACAATTTTCTTTCCAAGTTTTCTACGTATTAAGCCCATTAGTCTGTGAATATCAGTAACAAACAGAATACAGCTGAGAGACAAGTCTCTGCAGGGAGTCGGCGCCGCGACGGCGGTATTCTTACGGTGTTACGGGCGCCGACTGCTTGATTACCAGCGTTCGTTGAACCCAACGCCTTTGTCACACTATTATGGTATTTCCCGATAATGAAGTGTCATCTTATCTACATATTATGAGAATATTATACAATGATGTATCGAATTAGTCGAATCGTAACCGTTATTCCACTTTAGGCTCCAGTTTTTCGCCAAGTGGGTTGGTGAACTTTATCGAGGACTCTAGATATGAATATTTCCTTCAAAGTGAGTCGTAATCTAATATGAGTAAGATTAGACAAAGATAACTTTATACTATAATAAATAGCCTTTCTTTGTCGTGAGTTGCTCCTATTTAACAAAGAACCATATTCATCGGTTTTATATTTTTTTAACAGAAACCTTTTACATATGAGAAGAGGGCTGGCTGTACGTGTATACATTAGTATAGTTTGGCTACTTTATCATTGCGTTCTGTAATATATTCTCTCACAATTTAAAACGATTTACCCTTTAAAATTATTTATAAAACTGAAGAAAATAAAATTTGTTCTGGTGGGTATTGTGGTATAAGAGTTATTTCACTTTATATGGCGCAAAAGCTATTGCATTTCTGTAATGTGAATCCTGAAGGAGACACTAAAAATTCCTTGTCACAAAATTGCATCATAAAAGCTTGCAAAACGATGAAGCTCAAGCTCGACAACGTTTTGCTAGAATATACCATTATCTGAATTTTGCACACGACTCAGGCCGCTTACTTCGGAAGCGATGTACTACAGAATCGCTTCACGTAGTCTTATCTATTCTTATCTTAGATGAAGCTTAAGAAGAAAAAACTAAAATAAGAAAATATAAACATACACAAAATATAAGAATTGATATAGTATACAGGTGGGCAAGGTTTTCCATAAAAGCAATACCTAAGTATGCGTTATTTTTCCACCATTAAACTGAAAAAGACATGGTTGGGAATTGCCAGTTTCTGACGTTTAATAAAGTAAAATATCTCAGTATTATCAAGACGAAGTAAAGGATCATATTATTATAATGACAAAATATAATTTACTGTTAATAAATTTTAAAACATTCTCGTAATACATGTTAAAAATCAGTACATATATATATCAGTTAGAGATATTAGATATTTATTCGTATGAAATTAGATATAATGAAAACGAATCTAAAACAAAATGTAATGATTAAATTTGTTCTTATAATATTAAGCATAGAGAAACTATACTAGCGTAAATATTAAGTATTGAAATGTTGTTTAAAATCGGGATATTCAGCAGGTATTGTTTGGCATAGACACATAGTATTATCCCTCACAATTTAAATAATTTATATATGACGTTCATAATTTTGAGACACTGTTTTAAGATAGTCAAATATTTGTATACGCCTTTATGTCTTACAAATTGCCGGAGAATTTCCATGAAATTGGATATACGAAGCTCCTAACACGAGAGCCTCGAGATACACACAGCCTTCAGTTGAGAAGCAATTCAACAGTTTTCATAGAAAGCAGTGTGCTTGTTACTGACTACAAATACACCCTTGAGGTTCAAGCCTTTTATGATTTAGCTCGGGGCAAGATACATGATACTTGCTAGTAAGTCCGTGAAGTATGTTTCGTAGTGTTTTGGTTTGTTGCCTGTTGAAAGTAGCAAAACTCAGAAAGAGATTAAATCAAATCATTTATTCGAAGTAGGGTTTTTTTACAAACACTTTTTGAAACTAAGCCATCGCTTCAAGGAAAACACTTTTTGAAAGTTTACTACGCCATCACTTCTACGAAGCCCTACGGTGAGTGGCCCTGGTAAAAGAAGCGGCAAGAAACTGATTTTTAACAATTAGCAGTAACTCTCGCTGTTGAGTGAACAATTTCGGTATGTCCACACCATTCATTATAAAATAAATACTACAGCGAAGATATACATTGTCTTAATAATTAAACAGTATTCATTGTGTGCAAATAAAACGTTGTGGTATTACAAAGAGAAGAATTAATTAACTAATTTATTAGCGCTAGACGCAATAAGTTTTTAATGTTTACATTAGGAGCTTTGAACGCTCACCCACTATAAGGATAATCGCGTCGTAACAAATTTGTCCCAGACTATTCATCATAATGACAAACGGTATAACTTAAAAAAGGTATAATTGTGTCGCTGTCATATAAAGAAATGTGGGCTTACTATCTACTCTTACCACAATAACTAATAACTAATTCGTAGTACTCCCTTCTTTAAATAAGCTTATTTTAAAATTGTTCGCTGTTTAAGTTTTCGTTTTTTCATTCGTTCGTAGCAATCATAAATCAATATTACTTTGGGATTTCATGGTACGCATTTAAATTCATGTTAATAAAAGCTTCAAATAAGGCTCCCTTAAAACATGATTACATTTTAAAAGTTGTTAGTAGGCCCTCCGGTATGTTAATTAATAATGTCAGTTATTATGTCTTTGCGACGTAATGCTGATAATTTTCTATAAAGTTATAACAATCAGTTTCACACAAAATACCAGTTATAATAACAACGAATAGATGTATTGAAAATGGTTGTTAGAATATCGACGACAAATTGCGGTTTCGTTCGCTACGAGCTACGAGGGCTCTACGCTTGGCGTAGCAACGTTACTTGAAAATGTAAGAATTCTGCTAAATTTCTTATATCTAAAATGTTGTTCAAGTATTTACTAAGACGTATTTCGTGAAGACAGATATATTTCTGGAAATAAAAAGTGTGAAATATTTAATCCAGATAATAAGGGTTGTCTGAAAATTTTCATATAATTCTGTTGAAATGTTATTTTTATAAAGTCGATGATAGGATAGGTTTTGTTTACGGAGAAATTAGGTGTTCTACAGGATTAGCTGCTGATTACTAGATCAGTAATTTATGTTAGTTGCAATATAATATTTTGTTTTAGAAAATATGGATAATGTTACTGAAACTGTTATGAGTTTTGTCAAGTGAGCTGTAAGTTTCTGAGACGAATTACGTCTAAACATTTTTGCGAGTGTGGAAAATCTGAATTTTCGTACAAATATTCTGAGGCGAAGCGAGGCCGGTTATAAGTATCCGATAAGATTTGATCGTTCTGGACCGGATTCCATATACGGTGTTACTTCAACAAATTTACGAAGCAGCTTAAAAAAATATCTCATATTAAAACAAAAATGTTCTACCGACAGAAATTCCTCAAAAATAGAAAGAAACATTCTCCCGTGTATGAGCAACGTCAACAGTTCAGTTTTTAAATATATTGTACACTTGAATCCTTTACAATTTGCTTAGAGGGCGATGTCGTAGATGGATTATTTTTAATATTTCTCCGAAGCAAAAGACACGTTTTGTCAATAAGGGGCTTGTCTGTGCGAGATTACTTTCTCAAGTTCAACACCAAATGCAAACAAGGGAGAGCGTGACATCCGTTTTGTTGGTTTTTGTAGGAATTTTCTTCCCCATCGTTGGTTTTAATAAGTTACGAAGTCTTTTATAGGAATATTAACGAGTTTCCAATCAGCCTTTAATTATTCTAAAATGAATAATAAAAATTATCTGTGAAAATATATGTGTCTCTACTTATGTACTCTATTTGTGTTATACCTATTGACTTTGAAATATACTATTTTATCAACATTCGAAAACATTTATGATTTATTCTATCCCTCTTCTATTTATAAAAAATCAATCCTTATAAAATCTTCATTAATTTATTTATTTTGCAGATGAAATTCCGAGCTAATTTGAAATCATGTGAAAGAAATATCTCGAAAACTATTATTATGTATTTCTATTTTCTATTGTCTCGGTACCTGTAAGGTTAAGTAAAGGTG
Organism: Carystus phorcus; assembly: GCA_018248895.1. NCBI lineage: Eukaryota > Metazoa > Arthropoda > Insecta > Lepidoptera > Hesperiidae > Carystus > Carystus phorcus. Next base: position 10,780 of record DWJN01005790.1, read on the forward strand.
TTGAACTAAGTACGCCTTTGCGGCTTTTGAATTTGAATGTGTTTGTATCAATAAAATATTTTAATTTTTTATTTCTTCTTTCATGACATGATGACTGAATTAGGTACCATGCCAAAAATTAAAATAAACAAATTTTAAATAGTTACGATTTTATTATCTATTTAAAAGTGATTCTAAATATTAACTGACAGATCCTGTTTGCCTAAAGATATAATTATACACAAAAACTTAAATATATTTGGTATTAACTTTATTGCGCTTCAGTACTGAATACGAGTAAATACATGTATTTACTTTACATAGAACTGAACTCAAATAATAAAAATCTCTCTCGCACTCGCTGAAACTGTCAGTGTGAGTTAGTCAAGTAAATAAGACAGTTCCATTTAGGTTACAGATGTCCATGATTTGC
>DWJN01005791.1:0-11191 GCA_018248895.1 Carystus phorcus
CGTGGTGGAGTATGCTGCTCAGTGTTGAGGAGAGACCCGTGCTCAGCAGTGGGTCAGTGATGGGTTGAAGGCAATGTTTTCTTACCCGATATGCTCTAGCTAGACCAATGTTGAGGAGAGACCCGTGCTCAGTAGTGGGCTAGCAATGGGTTGAAGGTTTTCTTACCCGATCTGGAGTTGACGAACACAATGAGCGGTGAAGCGTTGGGCGGGCGGTCGGGCAGCCAGCCGTCGTCCGGGCCGACGGAGTGGAGCCGGGTGGGCGGCACGACGGAGGCGCGCGCCGGGCCCAGTTGGCACGCGGCGCGCCAGCTCGGCCGGCAGCTGGTGTGAACGCACTTGCGACACCATATGCAGCGGAAGTCTTGGAGCCTGGACAGAACATCGTCATCATAAACTCATATATTGTTCCACAGCTTAACTCGTGCCTGAAATGTCTGAATAGAACTTTATGAGAAAATAATATTTTGAGAAACAGCTTAAAGGACTTTACAAGAAAGAACACTTTGAGAAATAACATAAAGGACTTTATAAGAAAGAAAAGAAAGTGAAAAAAAGAAAGTGAGAAATAACATAAAGATTTTTACGGGAATGGAAATTTTTAGATATAGCTTGAAGAGTTACAAGAAAGAACACTTTGAGAAATAACATAAAAGGCCTTTGCAAGAAAGAACATTCTAAGGTATAACATAAAGGACTTTACAAGAAAGAACATTGTGACGTCTCCTTTCACAATGTGAGAGGTATATGTCATAGTCTGCTCTGTCGACCAACTGATTGAACACTTTATACACCTTTGAGAACATTATGAAGAAACTATTGAGTGTCTTTTCTCAGGACACTTGCCGTCACCGCAACAAATAAATAATTTATAATGGCAAACGTGTAAAAACAGTTTTAATATTTTTTAATATGACACATGGAGTTTGCCCACAAAATTGTCGTCCGCTTAATTGTATCAAAGTTTTATAAATATAGATTAAGATTTACACGGAATTATTGTAAACATCCACAAATTATTATAATGATAATTGTTCATTAACAGGCGTATATATCATTATACATATATCCTATTAGACCTCGTAATACTCGCCCCGAACGCAGATGCGGTTGTCTTTGTCTCGAGACCGCGGAAAGTAATTAAAATTTGTAACAAGATACAGAGCGCGTACATCTCGGTACATTGTTCGTCTACTTCACGTTGACATACAGACAGGAGACACGTTGTAAATATACTAATATTGTGTAACACGCTTTTACCGACAAACACTTCAGGTTACCAATTACACAAACCCGTAGTTTTAACAGCCTGTGTATACATTATACAAGCCGACATTTTTTACTCGGATTCGCGTAAATTTCTCGTACTGTTGGTGGTTCTGACAAGGTTATTTGTAAAAACTATGAAATTATTACATTGTCATTAGACTCGGACACGTATTCAAATTTTCATGTAAATCGGACAGCTAGATGTACCTAAATATCACGCTGAAAGATTGCGCTACATGGATACAAGTCAGGCTAATAAAAAGGTATCAAAAATGGATACGACGATTTTTATTTACATTGATATAGGGCAGAAGAGGCTCATACTGGTAAGTGGTCATCGACGCCCATGGATATCAACAACACAAAGAATATCACCGGGAAGGAAATAGAAGAAAGACATTTTGAACTGGCTGTCAAGCCAAAACACGATGAATCCTTTGACGGCTTGCTCAAGCAAGAACATGGATATAAACGCCGTTTATTAGTACAATAATTGCCATACGAAATAATTCGCATACAACACAGTACACATTCAAAAGTGACACTGGCAACATTTCCCCCTTCATTCGTTTCGTTAAAAAACGCAACTGTCATTCATTACAAATAACCGCGTCTGTTTACACTAACTGCGTTATTACAAAACGTGGACTAGCTACAGTACCGGTTTTAACTTCTATTAGACCAGTAAAATAAACCTTGGCTTAAAGTATAGTATGAAAGATAAACCTATACTTGATAATCGTGGTTTAGACCTCATTTTGTGATAAGGCGGAAGGCTAAGTATACTATAGGAAAAATTAGGAGAGTTACGGTTATCAAAACCACAAAGTTTGTTATTTTGCCTACTTTCATATTATTATGCCGTACGGTATTTTACTGAGGGGTAATCAGTGTAAATTTGATTTCGATTCAACTAACAATACAAACAAGAAATCTACGTATACAATCTGCACAAACAACAAAATACAGGCATTATAAGGGTTAACTTCAAAATTACGTACGTATGTAGAGTACGTTTACATACGATGCAGTAATATCTATTGCAGATATCGTACCATGGTGTGTACTGTGAGGCTGCGACCGTAATGCGCACAGAAATGCTTAGCAGGAATGCCGCAGGCTAGGGGGCAAGTCTCGAGCGGGCGTACACGAGCGGAACTCCCTCACCCATCCCCTATTATTTGCGGGTCGATGACCGCGCTCCGGCGACCTTGTCAGTTAACTTCTATCGTATCGAAGAGACTCCTTGCATTTAACGTATATGCAGTGCGCCCACTTGCATAGTAGGATTCCTGCGTTGGATTAATAATGAAGAATGATCGTTGCGGCGTGGTCGGCGAACGGCACGCGGTGCGACGGCGGTCCGTTAGTGATTCACCGGCAACCGTCTCGGCTCCGACGTAAACAAGCGGAGGTACACCCTTCGAGGCCGCCGCGCGCAAATAAACGCTTCTCTCGTGGATGTATCGCCAACTGTTTTGTTCCACGTGTAATGGCAACACTTAAATAGATTTACATCGAATTATTTTCGTGTTGCGTAGGACTTCTGATACTGGTTTACATATTTGATTTATTGATTTACATGGCATTTATTATTGAGCGTTTATTTACTCTAATTGTTGGATTTTATAACTTCGGACATAAGACTAATGTTAGCAGGTGGAGCAAACAAAAACACGACAGAATCATTTGAGGCGTGGGATAGCTGTAATATTCTTCATAATGTATTACATACGGGATGACAATGATTCATATTGTTCTTTGTAAAATTTCCAATGAGTAATACCTACCTCATTAGGCTTTAATGTTAACAACATGTCAGATTTTAAGTAAACCATATCCTGATTGTTCAATTTGTCATTCATTATTGACAAAAGAAAGAAACGATATAAAAACTGCTTGTTGTCTGACTTTTATATACTTACTATTAAAATACAAAAATTTCAAACCAACTAAAATAATATTGTTTTATTTTGTTCATATAAATGTTGTTATTATTTGATTATTAAGTGATTGGCTTCGCTTTGGATATCTATGGCTTCTTGTCCTCGTTCAAGACAATTAGGCTTTTACCTCAATTTGTCGATTAGGAAACATCATTTGTTAGACTATAAATATTGTATGTCATATACATATGTTGTGTAATGACGTTATATGTTGATAGTAAAAGTTTTAAAGGAAAAGTTTATTTCATTCCTTTTAGGGTATTTATTACTTTTTAGTTATCACTAGAAGAATTGGAACAACATGGCTTAATCCACATTCGTAGTATTAAGTCCGCCATGATGGATTTAGTGTAATGTCACTTTATGTTACGTGTTACTCTTAGCAAACCCTTTCATTTGATACCCATATTATGGGATATATAAAAAATAACTGGTACGATATTTTCTGTGCTCCGCCGTATTGGAATTAGATTAATATAGTTACCATGCAATGTCATCCAAACTAAATGTATATACAAAATTTCAGCTCAATCGGTTGAAAATATCTGTTTCAAAATTGAGTTTCAAGATTCCACCCGCACAAACATACATACATACATACATTGCAAGTTAAATAAAAGCTTTTAATAAAAATAATCAACGAATTACGAATTATGAAAAATGTTGATTTCTTGAAGAAATAAGAATCGATGGTAAGCTAGATGGAACGGAGCAGATAAGAATACATTATAGTACCATATTTTTTTATTAATAAACAATACATTTCACGCACCAACGCGTGGAATTTTAATGCAATGTATAATGCCAACCATAAATATATACATGAAAAGCAAGATGGTGGTACAACGTCGCAAATTGTTGACGATACGAGCATGTTATATAATCTTTTATTGTTTATTACTGTAACAGGCCGGTAATACAAGCCTTATTGTGTAGTAAAGCGTATTTATTGGCCTCGACTACTGCCGAGTATAGTGAGAACGGAACCTTAAAAGTGATTTAAAACGTAATGAATGTATAATATGTGCCAAGAAATGCATAAAGCGGTCCGTTCGCCTTCATACCCAAATTATCCCCTTCCAAGTCGACGTATAAATTGTGCGTTTAACTAACTAGCTGGGCCGTGTAATATTATATAGTCCATGTTTTGAATACATTTTATAATGATGTTCCGCCCGTAAATAAATAGGGCGAAGCAGCATTTCGGTCCCGAATACCAATAGGAGTTGTTTTCACAAACGATTTCTTGTGAAAGGTTGTTATTTGTCTCGTGCATTATAACTGTTAAAAAATACCAAACGGTATATTCGAATTACTCGTAAACATTAATTACATTTTAAGAATAGCGTGTTGAATCAAAGACGGCATTCAACGGTTAGCTTGTGTAAAATATGTTATTAATTGATAGTTTTTGTTATTTAATTTGTGTTTACGGACAGATTTGATTGGATTATGGTGCTAATGTCTCGACATCTGCGCGGCGTTCGTAAATAAATAATAGTCTCTGCCGAATTGGTGAGTGGGCTTTCAGGCAAGTCACGTGCTCAGTCGTTTCGTCGCCGCACTACTTTTATTACATTCCCCGAATAAATAAACCCAGCAGTAAGCCCACTATCAGTATTGTCCTTACATTGGCATTCGGCATGTATAATGGCGGTTTGAAAATATTGCCTGCCAAAACAGAACACGTACAGACTACGTTCGACTAACTTTTCTACTTGAGCATTTTGAAAAAAAAAACACGGATGCCTTTGGATCTTCTACATTTAAAAATGTAATCTGTAAACTTGCTTGTTTGTTCTTACATTTCTTACTATTATAGCTGATGATTATTATTATAGCTGATTGACACTTGTAAACTAAGCGTTACAATCAATTTCAGCATTTTCAATCGATCACAAAACATAAAATGTCGTCATTGTTAACAAAACATACACAATGACAGGAAGATGTAACAGCTTTCCGCTATGTTATGCTAATAAAATTGATAATGTACTTCACCGTGACGTTAAGCACTTATTGTTTATGTAATAGATACGATGATGCCTCATGACCTCACGATACTAATTACATCTGGAACTAACATCTAACTGTGAATTTGCATATGGCACTAAGTGTACAGAATGTTTAAAAAATAAAAACGAAAAAATGTTGTATCTTATATTATTTTTAAGATATGTTTTTTATATTATCTGTTTCTCTCTATCTCGTATACGAATATAGTCTGTGTACTACTCTTTCTTTTTCTGAATTAACCGAATATACCGAATACACACACGCTATTTTATATCATGTACTTTATAAAGATCTTCACTGCAAACTGTTTGTTCATAAAAATACAAAATACATTTTAAAAATAAACGAATACTGACATAATAATGCACTATATCGAACAAGATTACGGATTGGAAACGTAAATATAGTCAGCTTTTAATGTGTAATCAACATGGTGAGCAATTTTACAGATTGATCCCTATTCTATCTCGAAGACGACATTCAGTCCGATCGTGATCAGGTTTCCATTGCCACACCGGTGGTAACCTTGCTTTACGATCGTGACCTGAATTTAACGTTGGCACCTTTCCTTTCTTAATTATCAAATTGTTACAATTAACTTACACATGAATACTTTATGGCGTGCGCCTACCGTAAACTGTTTATATTATCTACATTTGTTATTGTGGTTGTATTATAAATGCAGCAGGTACGTAATTCACCTTGTAAATTCCTGACTGAGCGATACGGATATAAAGGTTTAGCTAGTATTTATTGCCCAGATAACAGCCACGTATTTATATTTCACAAGTCAATGTAGTTTATAAGGAATTATTTTGACCGATTACTACTTAACGTACTTAAAGCATAAGTTTGAATAAAATTGTTAATTATTGTTAATTATTGCTTTTGTTATGTTAAATGGAGTTAGTATGTACCAAGTACAAACGGAAACTTAGATGAATAGAGTAAATTTTGTATGAATGTCCCCTTTACAACCTTATACGTATATGTATAAATCTCTTTGTATGCAACTAATGTACCGTACTCATTTACGTTAACCTTCACTTATTATCAGACTGTCAACCGCGCCATGTACTGAACATATTCAATTACACGTGTAAGAGTTTCGTTTACATAGCTATAGTATAAAACAGCTATAGTTTTTCTTGGAATTCCGTTCACGGATGCGAGTACTAAAGTGAAAGTAAGCAAAAACATTGGTAATACTATTAACCTTTGCATTCCTAAAGCTTTCACAAAGCGTTTCTGCTGTAAATAGTGTACAATATTATAAGCTATTTACTGCTGGCACAAACCTTATTATTATACTTTATATAATATTAATTGTATTGTTTATTAAGGGTCTAAAATAGTCTAAATGAAGGTTAAGAAGTTTGTATAAGTTGTACAAAGTCCAATGTCCTTGAAACTATCTACAGAATCGCTCCCATTTAGGAAGTCCAATATTTCCGAAGATGTCGCGGCCGCCAGCTTATAACATAACACAGCCAGAATTACAAAAGTTTATGATACAATAGGCGGTCTTAATACAAATAAACGGCATCTGACAACAAATATCGAGGAAGCTGAATAAAAAGGAAAAGGCTTTGGGTATTAGACGAAATTATTTTGAAAGTTAAGTGGGACAACTGTTACAACACGCAGGGCACAGTCGTAACGTAATTTGTGACGTCTGAAATGGCTTTCAACCCCACCTCCACACGGCGGAGGAGTCTGTTTTCCAACATAAATATATTTTACGACCGTTTTATCGACATTCGATTATCAAAATGTACAAACAAAACTAACGTTATGTGACGTGTGTACCGACTATACGTAATAACAGTATAATAAATATAAAGCAATCTTAGTTATGGTCCGTTCTGTTGATGTCGGCCTTCATATCGCCCGGACCTGGGTTATATGCATCTCCGGCTAATAACTGTTCTCGTTCTATAGTTGACTGTAAAATATTAATAAATCATTATGGTTGCTAACAAAAATCTGTTTTTTTTTTGTAATCCATGACTGTCACTGATACCTGCATTTCTGTTCAGAAAAACAAAGTACATTGTGTTTGAGTAAGCACAATTAACACGAACAAACGCAACAATGATTTGTTCAACCAATTTATATAATTACTTTGTTTACACTAATGCATTGTTTTCATTGTATCAACATGTTGTTTGTGTACAAAGTTCAAAATTGTAAACTCGTGTTATTCTTGAGCTACATTGACGGAAATAGTATATGGCTATAAAATACAATAGGTATATTGGTATTTGTTATATTACTGACTGCTAGCTTAGGGGACAGAGAATTACAATAAATATATTTCAGAAAATGCCGCTCATTGTAGGTACTTCGACTAAGCGTGATTAAAAAATATGTAAAGTCAGTAACAGTAACTATATTTTTTAAACCTGTATAAAAATAGCTACAAACGATCAGTCTATACCTACGTAAAGGGTTTGTAAGTCTAAGATCTGTAACATTAAGGTCTGTATAATATTTATTCATTTACTACTGTAGCGAAGAAGAATTTAAAATATCTGATTCTATTAATATTATTTTAATAGAACCGTTATATGAATATTAATATCATTATATTATACATTTATAATTAATACATCTCATTTAGTTCAAGGGAAAAGAGTTACTTACACGTGGATTCTATGAATTTCTATTCAAAGCTATTTCGAGTATGAATTATTTGTCGTCTAAATTTTATTTAAATCCGTTTACCCGTTTTCCTGTGATTAGATTATTGATAAACTTACAATCTTTCGAAAATAAGCATTTGTAATATTAAGTAGCAATGTGCATGCATTATAAATAGAATGCTTCTATTCGGATTGCAAATAATGAAATAAACCATTAATAACAACGATAAATAGTCACTAGTACAAAACAGAATTTTACGTCGTAGGTATGTGATGTAAAACGAATTAGTTTGCGGTTTTAACCACAATTATTTAATTCAAAACTACCGCGACACTTCGTTTGCTCTCGTTTCCACGTTTACCACATATCAAAGTTTGGTATAATATTATTCATTGTTTTTATCGAAACCGCAACCGCGGCGAAGATTGCAAGCGGATGTAAAAACGTAATTTGCATTCGTCGTAATAATCGGTGTGAATGAACAATAACAATACCAGGCGGGGACCATGTGAGGCGGAGGGCGGCGCGGCGCGGCACGCCGGCCATTGATATCTCCATTCAGAGAGCGGAAACATAAATCATCGTAGTGAGACGTAACGCTCAACTGAGCGCCGACCGACTACCATCGTCTTGTGGCTTCTACGAGGTCTCTTACAACAGGATACGCGTGTACAGTGCAACCAGTTTGTTATTGCCTCCCGGTGATGTGGTCTAACTACTGAAGCACAGTAAAGTTGTGTATGGCGTTTAGTTTATGGGAATACTGTACTAATTGAAATGTATAAGATAATGACGGGTTAAGGCCGCTTTATTGGCGTTTGTGATGTGGACTTTCAGTATAAATTTGCGTTACATTTCAGGAAAAGCGTGTTTACGATGGATGGTAACTATCTCTCTTTGAGTTGGCTTGAAATAAGCATACATTCGAAGTTACAGTCATAATATGCCCTATATCGCATTAATAACAACATAATTAGGTATGTTTAGAGGTGTTTTTGATTTAGTAAAATATAAATCGAATGTCTGTGATTACTATGTTGATAAGATTAGGTATATCTTACAGCCATGGGATGAGTCTTAAGTCTCTTGCATTTTGTGAGATACGATCCTAGCAATCCAACAGATTGCATCGGCTGATAGATATTTCAATCATTACTGTCATACAACATACAAGCCAAACCAGTTTGTATCGAATTGTGAAATTTTGTGAAGGGTAGCAGTGTTTTGAAATTTTCAACCCTATAACGGTAAAATATTTGTTCATCCTGACTTCTTGAAAGTGCAATATGAAATTTGCTGGTCTACCTTGGTGAACCACCGACATCGTTCATACGAAGTGAATTACTATATTTCCTGTTTATACAGTCATAGCCCAGTGTCTCATTAGATTAGATAATTTTAGTAATATATAGTTATAGTTATACTTATAGTTTAAACGCCTTTAATATGCCTATGTGGCTGGATAAACGTCGTCGTGAGCGCATTTGTGAGATTTGCGTGGGCTTCTGGTGTCGTTGCGATCGTTTTTAAATGTGGTGGAAGTGCGCCAATACCGCCAGACACTTGCAGTGAAAGTGCACTGAGTCACCCACGATGCCGGGAATAGTTACGAGTAACTAACCGCTAATCCGCCGTAGTGGTACAACACCAAAACTATACGATATTACCGGTAAACAACAAACTCCAATCATGTTTATGTGTATTAATTAAACTTTTAAGTACGGTCTCTGACAGAGCAGGGAACATTCTAGCCGATGGAGAAAACGGGGGCATCTTTAATTGCAGTTTGTTAGTCTGTTGAATTGAAGGCTTAAAAATAAAAATATTGTAAAAAGAATATCGGCCCACAAGAAACAGTGAGTGCTGTTCGCAAAATTAATTTTAAGTAATGGCGTAGCTTTTTTGAAACAAATTCACAGGAGGAGGCCTTATAACCAACCGTCTATATTTCCTTGTTGACTTTTGTTGGTTCTACAAATATTATTTCATTTAAATTGAAGTCGATTACATCTTAAGGGATTTAGGGGAAAATTAAAATCTTTACGAGTCTTAAATAATGTTATTTAATTTTTTATAAGCTCATCATCGTTACAATTGGTTTACTGGATAGATGAACGTACTATGACGTCTACAGTTGCCATGGTGTAGTAAAAGATACAGAACAATGTCCTTAATTATAAATGTAATTTATAGGTCGAGTAGCATTCTATAATACCCGTTATAACCATTTCGACATGACTACGTACAAACGTATTTTGGTAGACACGTGAGTAAACCATGAACACTATTGTTCTGAGGTACCTACTTAATTGCGTAACGATTACGATCATCTGGCTTCTACGTGGCTCACATGATTACCTAGAATACGCCGGAGCATTAGTTGCACAAAATGTGCAGATGCGTTGTGCATCAGACTATTGTATACATACACATATCGCTCTACTACGTTCTACCTACTATGACGCAACCTGTTTACTCGGCGAACATCAGCGAGCGCGCTCAATGACTAATTTTACAAAATTATCGTAAAACGTAAAAGCTCCGCGCATTCCACCATTAATAAACGGTGCGCGCCCTGTACCAAGGAATCCACGTGCCGATCCCTACGTCGCGTTGAACTTTTCTGTTGCTCCTATAGTTGGCGTTCGACGTTAGTTCCACCGCTTTGCGATTCAATATAGAGTAACATTGGAGGCTTGTCGTATTGTTACACAGCGACGGATGTGCCGTACGTCGTGGTACGGGGCCTGCGGGGTGTGGGGTGCGAGGCGTCGAGGTTGTAGTAGCGACGTAGTAAGCGCGGGGGGAGACGGGCGCGGGACGCGGGGCTCCGGCGTTCAATATTTTGTTTTGCGAGTTACTACACCGAAGTACTTACTAATGTACTTATCTTCTGTCGATATTCTGATAAAATTATCGATATTTAAAATTTCTATCAGAAAAGCGGGATAAACGAATAACAAATATCGTAGATGACGGTATTTAATTTGAATTTCGTCGTACTTTATTATAACAATTACATACACATATAAATTTATAAATGAAGAAAAGGGTTCATATTACTATTTGCAATCATCGTTCTGTGAGAAAGCAGTTGGAAAATAAATAACTGTCGTCTAACCAACGATAATATTTAACGGTCAAGTATAGGATGTAAAGTATCAATGAAACCATCATTAAATATTATTGTGTTTATTTTAGCTAACAGCAACGTTATAACAAACAGTGGTGTCGATGTAATTATTATGTGCAAGTCGATATCGATGTCGGTATTTACGCTAGTGTATCAGCAAGGAATACAATAACATTCCACA
>DWJN01005792.1:0-11191 GCA_018248895.1 Carystus phorcus
CAGGGCGTCGCGAAGTTTTCAGGTTCAACCACAGACACTTCGCTCTTGGACATCTTCACAGTGCGGAAGCTCTACCGGATTGCATAGCCATAATACATTTATTAGTATGAAATTTTTGTATTTGTTTTGTGAAGGTTTAATTTGTAATGAAATAAATCGAAATTCATATTAATCAAAAAGTCGTGTCTGTTACTGTTTTTTAAGTGTAAATTCTTCTTCTGAAAAATAATTATTTCATCTTTATTTCAGAAGAGTGTCCATTTATTATTCTCTTATATTACACCTTTCCGAATCTGGGCTGTAAATAAAATGTTGAGTTTCACAAGCATATTGGTGAATATTTTAAAATGTAATTAAATGAATTTAATTTTTTCTGAAATTTCAGACCAATATCACAATAGTGAGGTTGATATTATGAACTATACTCAATAAACCTAAAAAAATTAAGGGAGTCTGCTTCATATCCGAGTACAACAAATTCTAATTAATAACAAAAAAATTACAGTCGACAGTATTTTTTTCATTTTAATACATTCTCACATTTTGTTCGTATTCCAAGTAATAAACAATAAAAAAGCAATCATATAAATTTTGTTTTGTAAATCTCTAATAAACTCTGTAGAGCAATTTTAAACGAAAAGAAAAAGATATAATTATCAAACTTTGTGTTAGAAATGACTGTGGTAATAGCAAATTTTGTTTAATTATCCCCTTGGTTTAACTTTTAAATTCGCTCAAAACATTTCTTGTAATTATAATAACCTCTTATAATTACTGCTCGCAGTAATTACATTCATAAAGTGTTTTCCGCACAATAGTCAAGTTTATTACGTGACATTATGACCAGAAAATTTTAAAAATGGAAGTAAAAATTCTTTATAGCACTATTTCACTCCCGAGAGGAGGATTTTTACCTCATATTGCTCTCGCAAGCTCAGCTTAAATAGTTTATAAATATAAATATTATAAAAGGATACCAAACTATATCCATCGCTTTCCATATTGAATGAGAAACTCCGTACCAAAGTAGTTAATATTTTATGATGTTGCTATTTTTCGATAAATACTACACAGCTCCTTTTGCGCTTGTTTGTGCATCTAAAATACCGTATTTTACTTATTTGTTTATTTTGAACAGAGACGTTTAGAGTAATGTATAAAACATTTTTTAAAAACAAGCCAAAAATACACGTAGCTATCTATTATTTCTTCTTCGTATTATTCAGAACGAATAAATTGCAGTCTACTTGAAATGATAATAGTTTTAAAAAACTTTCGGCGTTCAAAAGAAATTCCAACTGAAAAACATTTCTGTAGAAGAAAATTAAGGTTTAACAACGCCGCACATTAAAAATGAATAGATTCTAGTTTTCTTGACAAATTTTCGTTTTCTTTTGCCGGTGCAAAGTTGAGATCGAGATTATAAAGTTAGGAATCTTATAGAAGAAATTCCGAAAGCATTACTCGGGGCTGTCGAGATAACACATTCTCTTTGAAAAGTTGACCTGGAGCTGCGTTTTTTATTTAAGACACGTATATATAGATCGCCGTTTGACTTCAATTTGTAAAATATTAATAGATAGTAGAACCTTTGAATAGCTTACCTAAAGGATCATCAACAATCTAGTTAATTGCCGTAAAACAACTTGATTCAAACAATCATGTGTTGGTAACAGGCTCTTATATAACTCTCTTCCAATCTGCACTGGAGCATCGTGATGGAATATATTTTAGGCTACCTCTCTGACAAAGGGAAACCCGTATTTTAATGTCATTTCGTAAAGTAATATGTGTCCCGTCTTGTGCGCAAATTATAACTTTCGGAGATCGTAAATCAGAACGTCAAACTGGAACTGGCTAGGTGATTTGGAAAGCGATGTTGGCAGCACTGCGAATTGTCAATGTCAGTTAAACGTACGCGGAAGTGGGGATGACAGAGAACAGTTTCGAATTGCCGACTGAAAATGGGCACTCTTTTATTAAACGTTAAGCTGAACGGACGACTATAACAGACCCGATTCCGGGAACTTATTTTAGATCGCATTAGCAACCGACAACACACAACCAACATAAACGATAGGTTATGTTGTATTTCCAGTACAAACTTACCGCCTGACTTGAAAATAACTGTTCTTAGTAGACCACAACGATGTCCATTTAACGGACTCGGCCACGCGTTGCTGTGACTAACGTTTACATGCTCAATTTTGCCAATTAATTACCTTACACCGCCATCTGTTAGAACCTTATGGGAGTAATTCTTTGTAAGATATTAAACAAATAAATTGCAATAAAATAATATTGCGACTATAATCTGAGATGTAAGCTATCTTATCTTTCAAGTTTGATCAAACTAGACACGGTGTACCAAATGTGATTAAAATCGGTTAAGTAGTTTAGTCCATAGTGGACAAACACCGTGACACGTACTTTATATATATTAAGGTTACCAACTTTAATTTATAATTCCGTCCGAGTCCGTCAGTTGTATTGAATAACATATGAATCGAGATGGTGCTATTGGAGGCGACGATAGCAATGTTGATAAGAGCTAACAGGGGCGATGGCAATTGATATCCAAAATTGGTACGAGATGGTCGTCTCCTGTATCGCTTCTGTAATTCGCTTATTTACTTCAAGTATTTATATTATCAGTGCTATTAATCAGTTCGAAAAATATTGAAAAGGTGCACATAAAAGAGTGTTTTTAATGTTTTCATCATATACATACATCCACACATACATAATACATATTGAGTTACTTCTATCGTAATGTTATTAAGTATTACAACAAAATTTGTCAAGTACGGAATACAGTTAAAGAGTCTGAAAAAATTTAAAATAAAAGGTCACAGTTACACAAATTATGCAATAGTCTCCAAGTAGCAGGATATTAATTTCCACAGCATTGCCTACAATATATAACACGTCACGATAGCATGCGTCGAGCGTGGCGTGACGATTTCCGATTAATATTCACACAACTACTTTCCAAGCAACGACTATACGATTAGGAAAAAATGTACAAGGTATTTATTTCATTTCTAAATAATACGAAATAAAGTTATTATATTATCCATTTCTGCACTTACCTTTTATATTGAATACGTATGACTTTGAAGCAGTATCCACTATCATTACAAAATAACTAGATATTCAAATTGTAATTCTCCATTTTATAGTTGAATTTGTTACGTAAAATAAATGCAAGATTTTTTCATAAGTAATTGGCTAACTAGAACTCACAGACGAGCTGTCTGATGTTAAATAATTACCGTTGGCTATCTATATTTCCAATTCCAGTGGCCATGTAAGGGCAACCAACCTAGAACTCCTTTACACCTATTTTAAAGAACTCTATTTTGTAGTGCTCAAAAATACTTCGGAAGGAAGCTCATTCCGCAACTTGCATTTCAACGTTCGTTTTTGACGGAACTTTATTTTTCAGCAAATGGTGTTTGAAGTTCAAAAATTTATTCCCTTTTCCATCTTTGGAGTAAGATAATAAATAGTGTAACAGTCCTAAAATTATATGCATTAGTTTAAACACCACCGTCTTATTCATGACTATCTATCACGTTGTTGTATAAATGTCATGATTTACATGTTAAAATATTTTTTTATTAGTCGAGCAGTCCAAAACGCGTCCTCGCCTTCTTTCTTTGTTGGCAATATATAATGGATGATATGAATGTCGTCGTCGGCAATATCTACATACAAGAAAGCTACTTTTATGTTGCCTGCCTTCAACCAATTAATCGCAAACTACTGAGTATGGATCTTTCCTCATCATTTAAAAGGTTCAGAGTATAACTCTACACTGCTCCAATGCGAATTGGTGAAGGGGTTAGTGACCAACCAGTCGAAAATTTTTCGCCCGAAAGCCTCCGACTTGGTTTGACGACGGTTAATTATGGATAACAACCGGGACTGACAGCTTAACGTGCACTTCGAAGCACGAAGACGCTCATGAAATGTTTCACTGGCCACCTATCCATCCACACATCACATAGGAACAACGCGAGCCGCCGGTCTATGAGTACTTTTCTGCGAATCCGATGAGGGTTGTTAATAATACTAACATAAATTATTACAAAAGAAATAAAGTATGTATATTTAATTTAAACATCCAAGCAAAGGCACAAAATTTAAATTCTTAATTTTTAATTAAACTTTGTGTGGCAGCTTTTGCTCTCCGTTTCTATTTTTCCTCATAAACATTTTGATTTGTTTGTGTTTTTTCCTTTTTATTTTAGTAAAAAGAATCCCGCGTCGATTAAATTTGTACTTGTCCTGTATCATAACTTTTAATACAAAACGTTATAGAAATGAAACTTATTTACAATATTTTAATTCTTAAATTTAATACAAAGCAGAAACGAGTCTGAAATTAATGAAAAATAACGCTACACACACATAGCTCCCACACTAGGATTGTTTGTGTTGTGAGTGACATGGACGACATAGGCCCACCCAAACAGCGACACAAATTTACACTTGTCATTCAAATTTTTGCCTCCTTGCGAAACCAATCTAGGACCCTTCACGGTATTCCGGTACAGTAAACCTAACCTGGTGAATGAGACTAATTCTGAGTTACTTGATCTAGTATTTCTCTGTAGCTTCGTTCAGAATACTGCGATTGTTAGGAACATAGATAATATAATCGATTGATACTTAAGGCCAGGAACGTATTTTCAAAAACCCTTAAACATGTCGCGCAGCACGCACCCTGCCCTACAAAACATTATCCAAGCAGCATACGTTCATAAAATAAACGAGCGATATATTTCTTGACCTAATAGCAGCTAAGTTCCGAAAAATAGAAATACGTGTTATTTGTAACATTTATACATACATATATTTGAAACTTACCATAATCACAGTAATTTCACAGCAGCCTTTTGGAAGTATACACAAGTCAATAACAGTCCTTATTAAGTTGTTACTACTATGAAAAATTACAAGAGAAGCGACTAAAGTTAATGCTAAATTCAATAAACCCTTCGTGTTTTTCGGAATGGCCCGATGCTTAAAAATACAAAAAAAACAAACATTGTTATAGCATGTAACCAGATGAAAATTATGGGATTACGGGTTACAACGTGTAGCAGGTTAAATGTTAGCGTACTCCTAAGCCATCGATTCGTTAAGGAAATATTTAAATTAGATGTAAAATATGTATTGAACAGTCACCACAAATAAATCCTTCTGTTCTTGCGTTAGGTATTATACCTAATGTTTTAGACTTACTGTTTGTAAATAATAAATGTTGATATAGATTTATACCAGACAACTATAAAGGGTTTCTGTAATAAAACTCTTTTCAGATTCTAATGCATAATAAACCAACATAACAAATACTACTTTCAAATCAAAATTCTGATCGTTTGACTGCATTAGGCGTGAAAGTCTCAAAATACTGACTCAAAACAAATAACCCATTAAACTAAGAATTTCACATTTGCGTTCACAGCTTAACATAATACCTACGTTTCTTTTGTGAACCTATTTCTTCAGTCGATATACATCAATCTACGGCGACGACAGCTCATAATTTATTACCCTCAGCCTATGAACTGAAATAACAATTAGCAAATATAGCTATACCGTATTCCTATAAGTCCGGTCTAAATATTCATATTGCGGCTAATTACAAATAACGTTATATTTAATGCAAATGAGGCAAGTATAACACCCCTTCGTAATACTAAATATGTACCTAAAATTTATACTGTAACATATTTATTCCTTTGACCTTCAAAACTTAACCCTTACCTTACAATGAATTATTTTGAAACAACATTCTTTTATCGTTAATATTAAAATTTATTTGAGTAACATTTTGAATTAAGGCAGAGGAGTATTATTTTAAGATCTACAACTTTCACACTTATCTTAGAATGCTAGCTTAAAAGTTTTTGCACTTAATTCCATAATTCAATAACCTTTTCCGAGCTACCAAAGGAAAACTTCGAAAATGGTGCAGTGCAAAGGTGATTGCGTACTATCTGATTTTTTATACGGCCTTGTAAAAGAATGTATCTATACTGATAAATAAAAGCGGAAGCCTTACATTTTGATATAGATAGATAAATTTTTCTACATATTTAGTTTTTATTTTTTCACAAAAAACAAATGTAATATAAAAATATGTATAGAATAAAAATGTTTTACGCCGCAAATATTTATTATATTTACTATTGACATCAACGATACAGTTTGTTCCAACTGATAATGATGGGAAAGGTCGCTGGAAGAAGGAAAGTTGGTAGAAGGAAGAAGTCCTGCGTAACGTAAGACAGTGGACAGGAATAGCCAGCGCCGCTGAGCTATTCCGCAGAACAAAAAACAGGGAGGACAATAAGAAGCTGATAGCCAACCTTCACTAGTTGGAGAGGCACTTTAAGAAGGAGATTATTGACCCAGCAAACTTTGTTTTGGCATATAAATTGTTATTTCAGAACTATTTTGATAACCATAAAAATGGTTATAGTGAGTTAATCTTAAAAGCTAGACATATGCTGTCGCGGACTTTTATATAGAACTTTGAGAGGGAAACAATATTGTAATACATGATTTTTGAGTATCTTTCACCGTTTACTTCGCACACACAAGGAAAGCTCTACATTTTGCCGTTTTCCAATATGTTGTATTGCTGCTTCTCTCCTATTTATCTTAGCCTGATGTTATATGGTCTAGCCTTCCTCGATAATTGGACTATCTTACACTACAAGAATTTTTCAAATCGGGCCAGTGATTTACTGCATAAGTTAGTGATTCCGATTTATCGTTATTAGTGTAGTTATTATTTAAAAGAAGTGTCGAAGAGTTTCTTCGCCGAATCTTCTCCTCTTTAAAAGGCAAATTTCCGAAATGGTGATAGATGCAAAATAACGTTCCCAAGTGTATTTGTAATTCTTCTTCTAGCATAGTATTCCCAATTACTAAAGGTCGTGTCCAGCATGAAAGACCTTCATATTTGTTATGGCATAGCAAATATATAATGGTTATATACTACAAATACCTACATGAAATAAATATTTGAGTTTGAGTTAAAATATAGTTGATAGTATCGCTTTACTGTGCGAAAATCCTTTGTTACTTTACGACTAACTCACGTAGAGTCATCTTAGCTTACTACTTGCAACGCATGTCTAAGAATATATGGCATCATACGTTTTGCTCGTGGATTATTTCTGACTAATGCTAACTTGATTTAGTTAAAATGTTTGAAATTGTTCGGACCAAACACGTTAATATGTTCATGTAACTAAAAAATATGTACGAGTAACTATTGTTCGAGATACGAATACTATTTATAAACGTAATTAAGTTACTAGTTCAGTATAAAAACCAAAATTGAAAGTAATTTTTTACATCCATACCTACAAACTCGTGCTCAATTTTCCAAACAGAAAACTTTCTGAAGTATTTTATTACGCAGTTTATACTTGCGAATATTCAAAGCTTCTCAATCATGGTAGTCTTAGAACTTATTTCTTCGTTGATTCTGAACGGCTTCGTAGATATTTACAAAGAGCTTATGAGCTCACTTTGGTTTGCTTGTAGCATCTAAATGTTATAATTTCTTACATCTTTAATTATATAATTCTTCGGTTTGTATCTATCTTTGAACTCCTAAACGAGAGGGCTGATTTTTTTTTGTGTGTTAATTCTAAAACATTCTTGAACCATTCAATTGTAACTTTAGATTCACAATTTGATGTAATAGAAAATGTATTGTTTTATGTATATGCTGAAATCGCTAATAATAATACAAAATAGTACTATTATACATTTATAAACAGTTTTCTATCAGTTGATTACAAAAACTAGGCATCTAATTTATTATTTTATTACATTATGTGTGATTAAGTTGTTTAGATTTTTTTTACTCAACTAATCAATTCTTGGGTGCGTACCTTCTAGAACTTGAACTAGCTTTTAAGATATTTCCCTTTAACAATATCTGGTGTGAATAAGCGAGGTCAAAACATTCACATGTACTAAGGCCTAATTAAAAAAAACTATTGAATCGATTTTCAGAAAACATTCACTGATTCTTATGTCGAACTAAATGTAATAAAACAAATCATAATAATGATATTTAATTTCTTAATAATCAATACGTTCAATGCGTAGGCAAACCTACATGCGTATTTTAAAATTAACTATGATGTATGTATATTTGTAGATATAAACAATATATGTATACACACAAACAATTTATCACTAGGTTGAAATATCACTATAAAATAAAAAAATGTTACTACCCATCGCATCTAAAATTACCATATCCTTTGTTTAAGAGGGAGTGACGAAGCAGTAAAATTTTGAATATGCTCAAGTATGTATAAGCTCCTTACAAACCAAAATCACAAAAATTCTGCACTAGGATTTTTTTTATAGCATTTATGCTTACACACAATTAAATATCGTTAAACGTCCAAACCCAAAACAATTGTTTATTTCTTTGAGTACTAAATAAAAGTGGACTTAATGCTAAAATGTCAGAGTATAAGTTAAGTTTAACAATATGTTAATATTATTAATCTCTAACCTCTACTAATGCATAGTGGAGCAGTATGGCCAATATGACCCTATACGATAGAACCCTATCAGATTAGGTATTCTCTAGAATTCCAGATGGTATCAATTATACGTGGCGCAAACTTGGGTTCGCATGATTAATTCAGTTAGCTACTAAGTCAAGGTTACCTCAAGCCGCCATGGACAGACCTGCTGTCAAGGTTTATCTTAAGAATTTATAGCGAAGTTTCTGTGTTATTTTGGAAGGCGAATTCATCAATCTTACCTAAGTAAAAGAACAGTTGTATATATTTCAAATATTTCTAGATTTTATGTCGGATAATGATTTACTACGCGAGGTACAACAATTTTAATTTCACTTAATCCGTTGTTATGAAAATAGCCGTTAAATTAGCTGACGGGCTACATGGTCACTGATACAATTTCGGCCGAAAAAGAGGTCATACAAAAGTTGGCATTGATAAGAATAGCATTTCGTATTTTCCTTATAAAATCATTTACTGAGAAAATTTTAAGACAGTGGGAATTCAACTTTGGCGCAATCCATGCAAAGTACCTCAAAATATGTGCACATAAAATACATATCGTGATTAATTGTTCATCACATTGAAATATCCACATGAAGTTAAATTTAAAATCGAATATTAAGACAGAAAGTTCTTAGATTATTATTGATTTGTTCTTAGATTATTGATTTCCCAGTAAACTCTAAATTCAAATTGACATTTGGTATCTATTGAAAAGAAATTGAACTTAACTATTTCGAAGAGAGCAATGATAAAGGGCAATTTTCGTGCATTTCATTGATTAAAGTAATTCCGAATCCGAGACAGTGTGTGTAATAATATATCTTTTTTTTTATAAATTATATGTTAATGCTTGACTACAATCCCACCTGATGTTAAGCGGTGATGTAGTCTTGGATAGTAAAGCGCATCAACCTAGTAGGTGCCTATTCAAAAAGAGAGAGAAACGTTTATTATGTTTCCTTATATAACCCTGAGGTTAATTCAGTGAATCAAAATGTGCAATTTGTTTTACTCCCAAGTGACATAACAGTGTACACTATAACTTTATCAGACCTCCCTCCTTAGTGACGTAATGGAACGTAACAAGAATGATGCGATGCTTGTTGCGGTATAACAAAGTTGTCCGCCGTTTGTTGTTTTGGGTTGCTTTCGATGCTTTTTGTTAACCAGTTATTATTGTAACAATTTCCTCGAAATACATGTAAACATATCTCAGAATGTGACATATCTTTTTTACTAAATGAATTAAACGTTTTCTTGACACTAGACAATTTTAACCCGTTATGACAAGTAATATAAATAATTTAGTACGCTCTAATAAAATAAGACATATTATATGTTGTCTAAGCTTGACTTATTAACAATATATTAATTTTATTATCATTATTCTTTGTAAATGTTCAAATAAAAAAATGATAATAACTTTTTCTGCCAATGATTATGAATACTGTGTTGTGCTTTTAACGAACTCGTTATAAAATTCTAGTAGCAAGTATCGAGATTGAACATTGTGGTATATGACCAGAAACTATCGCTTCGTCTGTTTAACATAATGTACCACAAATGGGAGAAGTGGTCTAAAAAGCAAGTCGGATTAAGCCTTATATAGATACTGCTAGATAATAAGAATCCCGAAGAAGTCATAAGTTACATAATTTTGTACACCATATTTGAATTGATTACTAATTACAAAGACGTATTATCTCATAATCGACTCATATGACAATTAAATTCAACAATTGTAATCCATCAAACAATTAATCTCTTTAATATTATTCCCGTCTCTTGTGTAAATGAATTTTACGCGCAGTCAATTCAATTATGACTTATTTTAAATGCAGTTGTTTTTCGCCATATATACCTACCTACATCAGTACTATGTACTAACTATAGCAAATATTTAGTACCCCATAAATAGTAATACGGCAATCCTTGATGGTTCTAAATAAGTATTTCATTATTATTGTAACATAAATAAGGTAAATATGTATGCTTTATGTACATATGTCATCTATCATCTCATATATTAATTTATATCCTATCAGTCCTATTAGTTAATCAAACTGCTGTTAGTGTATATCTGTTTGGCCTAATGATTAGCTGATAGAGAATGCATTAAATATTAAGCTTGTCATTTATAATGTTTTATTGTGGTCAAATTTTAAATAAATAAATAAATTATTATTTTAAGCGCAGTCAGTCACACAGAAAGATTTTTTAAACATTTTTTTAATATTATTTATTACTTTTTACATTGTTCTAAAGTTCGATAATAAATTTAATGTTATATCATTAAAGCAATTACACACAAAACACTAGAGTACTTATGGAATAGTAAGTACTTTAGATGTAATTACTAAAATTTTAGAATACATGCAGATCTTTTTGATTTCGTATTATCATTCAAAAGAAAAACCTTCGGAATAAATGCCAGCGTTACGATAGAGCTAAAGTTGATTCTCATGATCTAAATGGATCTAAGATTGATGATAACAATATGGTTATAGCATAAAAAGTGTAAAGGTAGAAGCCCTTATATTCTTGCTGAGAAGGTTTTGCTTGTGAATAGCACGCGAGAAATTCTAAATTACCTCTCAAGATGATCCACA